>VZTZ01014954.1:0-15269 GCA_013400955.1 Drymodes brunneopygia | reverse complement strand
GAATAACTAAATGGAGAAATAGGGAGTGAAGACAACTTTTGGTTGCTTCTGGTGAAGTGACAAGTGCAGAACTTTAATGAGGGCTTTTGAGGGGGGCACACACCTCCTTGTTTCAGCTTCAGATGAGTTCATGACTGCAACTGCTCAGGTGAAAAACAATTAGGCAGCTGAGCAAAATTTTCCTTGTATTATATATGAGACCTCAGTAAAGATTATTCACTCTTCGCAATTTTTGATGCTTTAGGCAGATTTGCACTGCTCTCACCCACCTGAGCATGACTGTGTGTCTTCTTCTCCAGCAGAGTAGCTTACCCACAGCAGCCTGTCCTCTAGTCCTGCAGGGTTCTCAGAGGCCTGGTGAGAGAGAAAAGGACTTGTGACTACTTTTGCTCCAACTACCAGTGCACAGGCCTACAAAGCTGTGAAAACAAGCATTCTCCCCCTTCCTGTGACAGTGCCTGAACTCGGTGACATTTGTGGAGGACAATTTGACAGAGACCAGCTGAGTTACTGCAGACTTCTTGTGACTGTCAGCGAGACCAGCATCTCCCACTTGACTGAGAATCTGTCGTGCTTTGCCTTACTAGTCATTTTCAGTTATCTGTACCAACAACTGAGAGCACTCAAAGAGCCTGCTTGGCAAACTGATAGTGTATCTCAGAGGAAGCACTTATGAAATGTGGTATCCTGGTAGAGATCCTGGGATAAGCAGTTCCAGTAAAATGTATCCCCGCCTTGACATCAAGCAATGAATATATGGCAGGCCTGGGTTTTGCCCATTAGTTTCCTTAAGTGCCACATAAGATTTCAAGTTGAGTTCTAGGTTTTGTTCTTGTGGGTGATTTAGGCAGTAAATTGCAATTTGAGGGTCTTGCAGAGATGGAAAGGAGAAGTCTGGCACTAACACAAAGCAGTCAGACAGACTCCTGTGACTTCCCTGTGCATTTCCCAGGTAAGACTGAAGGGGCCAGTCTATGTCTCACTCAAAGCTGGCAGAGCTCACACATCACTCACCGGGAAGAAACAGTCCTAAATCAGTATCTTTATGTAAAAAAAAAACCNTTTATTTTATTTTATTTTATTTTATTTTATTTTATTTTATTTTATTTTATTTCCAAGTTAAGCTATTGATCTGGAATGAATAGCTTCTGTAGAATAATTGCAACCCACGTAATCAACTAGGATTTTACAGTCTTTGTATAAAGATATTTTAAAAGATTAACACAGCTCTGGTCGGATATATTAGTATGCTGGGATAACAAGGCTCTTCCCAAGCCCCCATCAAATTATCTCTAAATCGTTGTTACTTACAGAGCACATTAAGTGCACACTATGTATTGTAACAAAGCTGTGGTCCCCTGCCCTGAAGATTTTACAAATCTGAGACTGACCTAGTACCTACTTAAATCTGTGGGAGTCTTTGCCTTGATTTCAGTGTGGGTTGAGTCAGATCCTCGTACATTTAATGAGAATTAGCAACAGTTCTTGTTACACTCTAGTACACCCAGTTAGCTCACAGCAAATTCATGAGCATTTCCCTGCAAGGGTCCTGATCAATGCAATGGGGACCTTCACTTGTGAGTGAGTGAGTGAGCATTTACCAGCCCGGGCAGATGCAGCCCTGTTGAGTGGGAGGACAGAGAAGGATGGAGGTGACTGCTGGTTTGCTCCTGGCTTTTTAGCATCAGGAGCACCATGCACAGCTGAAAACCACACTAGGCTGAAATTCCTTCCCCTTGTTCTGTGCCTGAGCGTGAGCTGTGCAGCCAGCCCCTGTGGAAAATCTCTGAGGCTGTGATTCCCTCCACATTCTGCCACAGCCACCTTCCAAGTGAAAGCTGTGCATACACAGTCTTTGTCCCAACTTATTTAACTACTTTGGCTCACTCCACCTTACTGTGGATGTGGATGCTTGTGTGTGCTTGTTTGGAAAGGCTGACTGTGTGTAGTTTTGCTTCAATACAAATGCTTTAGGCCTCAGTGCAGTGAAGTAATCAAGAATATGCTTGACTTTAAATCCATGAATGATCTCNAAGAAATCCATGAATGGTCTCTGAGTCTGGGCCTTTGTACTCAGAACAAACCCCCTTAAATAAAAGAATAGCTTGAATGCCAGCAGCCCAGCTGTTTTTGAACCCTCCAATAACAAACCCAAGAGCATTTGCATTGGTAGAAACAAAAGTTGGATAAGGAGGCTGATTCACTGTCTGGCTTCTGGAGACATTTTATAAATAGCTACAAGAAAAACACAGGAGTTTTTTTATTATGATTAGTTGATAAAACATGTTGACAGAATCCTTTTCAGGATTGTAACATGGGGGCAGCATGTCTTTTTGGACAGCAGACACATGGCAAACAATTTATTTGCTGAAGAAAGCCAGATGCTTCGTGTCCTTGGCAGGCGATTTGTAAGATTAAGGAAAATCAAGTTTGTGACTAGAGTGTGGTAAATAAGTAAAATAAATAAATAAAGCAGTCACATTGCCCACAAGAAAATCTTCTGTCCTTTTTGGCAGGATAGCTGGTTTTCAGCTACTTCTCCCCATGGTGTGTGACTGACAAGGAAGAGCAGGCCACCTGAGAGGAGAAGTGCTTGTTTGTCAACCACTGCCCTCTCAGCACTGTGCTGCTGCATGAACAAGCTCAGATGCCTCTGTGGACTTTCACAGCATATCCCAGGCAAGATTTATGGTCACAGTGATGATCAGCTGAGAGGGTGAAAGGCACACACAAAAGCGAGTGCAAGGGCCAGGAATGTGTGTTGAGCATTCTCCACCAAGCAGTTGCCCAGCCTGCCTTTGAAGCTGTTATGCAGCAAGCGGACACCTCTGGCAAACCTAGGATGGATAATAACCTGGAGATCAAGGGCTAGAAGACAGGAAATACAATATGGCTCCTACATGTAGGGCTTGATCTATAGCTGACGCAGATCGGCATCATGCCTTTGGGAGAAGACTCTTTGTATAGACAGAGCAGCTGAACACCAGAATTTCCAATAAAATAAAGTAGTTCTGTGAATAAACAAAATATTAGTGGAGGAAAAAGCAGACATGATAAAATTTGTGTTGTTTATCCTTCACACAGCTGTTCTTTTCTTAATTTTTCTTCAGCAGATGTTTGTCCTGGCACAACTTAGAGATCAAAATACTGTACTGCTTTCAAGCCATATCAGGGAGAGGGCAGGAGTGCTGTAAAATATCCCCTGGGCCATTAGAGTTTCTGAACCAACGAGCTAGAGAGACCATGCAGTAGATTTTTGAATGTCTGAATGTCTGAAGCTGCTGAACTCCATATGCTCTTACCCCCACTGTGCCTCCAGGTATAACATTACTCCTTCTTTCATCAGGCTTCCTTCTCAGTCAGAATACTGACACTGCTCCAAACACCATTTGGATAATTCCTCCATAATGAGGAACATGGGGAGGATGCCCCCATTTGCTATTCTCTCCTCTGTACACTTTATAGGTGACAGCGTCCAAACACCTTCCAGTAATGCACTGCGATGGTGGCAGCATCTGTTACTCAGAGTTATTCTCTTTCCTTCACTCCTGTAAGAGACTTGTGAGGACAGTGAAGGTGTCAAAGGAAGTGAAAGGACTCAAGGTAAAAGGAAAACTGTCCCCTATCATGGGACAGCTCTTTCATACCAGTCTTTTTTCCCTTTTGTGTTAGTACAGGCAGCAAGGAGAAGTGAATTACCTTAGTGTTATCACATGAAGGTAAAGCAGAAATATTTTCATAAATGTTTCTATTATTTAAATAACATGTAGGGGACCCTGAAACATTTTTGATTAAAACAAAGAACTGCCTTTCCTGCCCAGAGAGCTAAAGCCAGTATGGACAAAAGAGAGAGTGATATATGGACCATGCATTACATGGTGAGCAGCAGAGTTGCTCAATGCTGCCTAAATTTCCCTAAAGCACAGGAATTCAGAAGAAAAAGGTAGGTGGCCATACCAATGTGATTTGAGCTTCTTTCTCAGGAAGCTCAGACTCCCTTTACCCCCTCAAATAAGAGATCTAATCTGACATTCCTCCTGTGTGTGGGTGGAGACCTCCCTGTACCTCTTCTGGTCTGGCAGGGTCAATGTGTGACCTCTCACAGCTTGAGGATGACAACAGATGAGTAAAGGCAATGAGTGCGATGAATGCGTGGGAGGGAGAGGCCAGTGGCTGAAGCCCTTAGAAAGACCATTTTTTGAAAGTCCTGTTTTTAATAACTGTAATATTCTATTAATATTCAGGGGAGATATATTTAGGACATTGTTTCTATTTTGAGATGGTTTTTGTCTGAGCATTGGTTTGGACTGCAAACCAGCTCTTTGGCAAACTCCTGCTTTTGTGTGTTGTGAGACAGCGGTCCTTGACTGTACCTGATGAGATTAGAGTCAGCATTGACTGGACATGCTCACCCCATCAGCTCCAACTGGGCACTTGGTGGGATTTTGGGGAGGCTGACACCATTTTGTCTGAGGCTCAAGTGTTTTCGGTTGCTGGAACCTAAGGCTAGGGATTATACATCATCAGATAAAAGAATACAAATAGTCAGATGTTGGGACTTTGAAGTGTGTTTAATGTAACACTTAAAAAATGTGTATGCTATTTCATAGTTTTCTCTGATTTGTCCAAGACTAATCTGGTGTGGGCAGTGTTTTCTTTAACTGTCTCCCAATAAAACCACCCTGCATAATCATGCAGCAGACTATTCCTGGGAATGGTTTGCATCACACATGAAAGAATTTAATAATGACACTTGGATGGAGTACTGTTATTTATGGAGGAAAAGGTCATGTTCTGTGCCTGCACCAGCAGTGGGTGGCTACAGCCTTGGGTAGCACAGTGCTGGATCACTGAGCTGCCAGCAGATAGGGGAGTGTGCCTGACAGCCAGCTGCTTTTGTCATTGGTGCAGAGCTGGGGCATTGTGCTCCTCGGTTCAGGCTTTGTTATTTATATCACTCTGTAAACAAAACTCCTGCCTTTTCCTTCTGATAAATAGTGAAGAAGCCAGTGCAAGCTAACATCAACGGGAAAGTGAGCAACTGTATCATACTGCTGATATATATTGGTTTCCCCACATCTTCTGTTATGCAGGGGAGAAATTGGTGGCTAGCTTTTGTTTTTATTTCTGGAAAGTGATCATTTTTAATCCCCAGTCTTTCTCCCTTTGCATCCAGCTCCCATATTACTTGCAAAGTTTTCCTTTCAGACGTTCTAGGAACACCCTCCCAGCTGCAGTGCTGCCAGCCATGCTGTGCCTCATGCCCAGCTGGGAACTCATCTCCCCCACCCTGCTCAGCTGGGCACTCCCTAGCTCTGCAAAGCAAAACAAGGATGTCATCTGCTCCTCCTGCCTCTGCATCTCTTTATACCTCATGTTTTCTCAAACTAACACCGTGATTCCATTTCCTTTTGGCATGGGCCTCTGAACTGAACGTCAATCTTTTCCTTTGACTATTCCATACATGTAAATTTATAACACAGGATATCTGACACAAATAGCTTTGTAGAGACACACCATCTCTTTCCTCCTGATTATTTTTAATTTTTTTTTTAAGAAAATGAGCAAACACATCAAAGGAGATACTGTGCAATTTAATCTTTAGGAAAAGTTCAGGTAGCAAGAAGAAAAGAGAGCTCAGTCTTTAAAAAAAGGAGAAGAGAAAATGTATATCCTTCTAGAAGTGCTTTATATGTCAGCTGTGCTATGCTGTGGACAGAACAGCAGGTCTTTTGGGAAAAAAATAGCAATGTGGGGTTCTGTGTTTACAGGGCATTGCCCAGCCTGGATTAAATGTGGTAAATGGAGAAGGGTAGAGGATTTCTGTTTCATTCCCTATGCTCACTGCTGTCACTACCAGTTGTGTTGGCAGAGTTGCCACTGACAACAAGGAGTCTGCTGGTCACAGCCTTTTCTTGGTGCAAAGCCCTTTTCTTTGCATTTTGGAATTGACTGTCGTGACTCCATTGGCTGTTCAGTGCTAACAGCAAAAATTAATGCACATAGGGTTTCTGGAGTNGCCCTGATTTTCCCATTGTTTTACATTTAAGGCTTGCTCAGAGCTTTCCAACCTTTTTGCCTTTCCTCAGCAATATTTGTAATTTACCACCTAAAAAATGATAAAGATTTTAGAGTCAGTTTTCATCTCTCCTTTATTTCGAGGTGACCTGATGGAGTACAGCTTTGCCATCACCTTATAAATCAGCTGTTTGAGAGGTGGGGAAAGGGACTGTGCAGATAATTACTCCACAAAAGTTCAAATGATCTATGCCTGGAGCAGCTGGGAAGACTGCTAATATGCGGTAGAATATTTTGTGTACTAGAAGCAGTGAAGGGTTACACATATCCTTCCTCCTCTTCCTAAACACTTGCAGATGCTTATCAGTACAGAAAGGACATCTTGGAGCTGTCGTGCAAACATGTGGGGTCACTGGCCCCTGACAAGTCCTCTGAAGTCTGACAGCCCTTTGGAAACCCAGGCAGGGGAAGGGTGCCCCTTTGGTTCCTGCTGTTCCAGCTTTTCAAGGTAACAAACCCCATCTGGCCTCAGCCCCATGTGGCAGTGGTGGGCCAGTGTCTGGGGCTGCCTGGCCATGCCATCCCTGTGCNAGGCCATCCCTGTGGCCCGCACCATGTGCTGCCCCTCTGCTTCACTTTGAACTTCGGTCCTGTTTTCTCTATATTTTCTCAGTGATTAATGGTGAGGATTTAAGCTAGTTGGTTTAAATTCAAACCATATGAGACAGAAGTGATTTTCTTGGACAGGAAAAATAATTTTGGGGAGTTTATAGGACTTACAATTGCTCTGTATTTTCATGGAGTATGAACACAATTTGTCTCTCTGCTTCTCAGTCTCAATGTCTTATTGGATCTTATTGGATTAGCTTGTTGTTCTTGGAATTTCCATGTACTGGCGTGGGCTCAGCAAGCCTTTTTCACATTTGGTTAGCCTGGAGATTGCAGCCTTTCTTCAACAATGTGAAATTGCTTGTATAGATGATCCCTGCTCATCTCTTTCTCCTAATTGTATTCAATACAAGTACATGTCTCTCCATCCATGCTTCAGTCCTCCTTGGACTCAGGCTGACCTAAGCTAAAATCCTGGACAAATCAGCACAGCCATCCAGAGGAAGATGCTATTAGCAGTCCTGTCATTTGCTTATAAGCAGCAGTTCCACAAAGAACTGGACACTGGCAAGTGAAGAACCTGCCAAAATCAAGAACGGTGTGGTAGTATGACTCTTTGGGATTTTTTTTTAAGAATTAAGAAGAAGCCTCTGAAGAACCTTTCTGCTTTACAGGTATCATGGTGAAGAAGCATCCAATCATCTTATTGGAAAATTCCATACTCTTATATTTCATACCTTGAGTGAGACATCAGTCCTGCATGGCTGCAGCACCGTCCTCCCTCCATGCCTGCACAACAGAGTGTCTGCAATTCTCTGCACAGAACTCAGACCCTTCTAAAACCCAGACATTCATATTCCCATCAAAATCTGAAGAGTGGGTTTTTTCCATCAACAGTTTCAGGCTATCAGTCTCAGCTATGAATGAAAAATTCATCAGGCAAAGGCTAAAGATGTCACACCTGTCAGCCTGACACACTGTTTATCTCAAAGACTTTACTTCAGAAAGTATAAACAGTAGAATATTTATTTTCCTTCCTGCCATCTATGAAGTTATTCAGCAATTTGAGTGTGCTCAGGCACAGCTTTCATGAGCCAACCTTAATTACACAGCAATGTGCCATAAAAACAAATATTAGGCATTATTATCTAGGAACCAATTTTACATTTTTCTCCTCTGACTTGAACTGTTTGAAATATAGGGCACTATCTCATTTTGGCTGTACATAAATTTCTCAGTTGTCAAAGTGCCCTTACTCAACCAGCCAACTTTTCTTGGTAGTTGAAAATCATAGTGTTTATTTGTGTCAACCGAGGTGAAAAATGTTACTGGTTCACCAGCTGGTTGCACCATATAGTTAAAAAAACCTAAGAAACAGAGTGTGCAATTTAAGGGACTGAAAAAATTTTGCCCATTAAGAAATGAATATGATGCAAGGACAGAAGGAAGAAAATAAACAGATTATGTGTTTCTTTATCCAGGTGCATTCTTGTTTTCTCCTTACTAGCTGAGTTTGAATCTTCCAAAGAGTGTGCATATAAATAGAGTGTGATAGGGGCCCAAGGCACCAGGAAGAGGCTTCTGCCAGATTTCTATAAGCTTTCAATTAGTCTGTGACTGCCCAGTCTTGAAATTGTTCAATAGTCAGTGTCACCTGCACAAGTAGAACTTACAAGTAAAAAGCATAACAGACCAACAAGAAATTCAGTTTTTCTGGGCTCAGTATTTACTGTAATTCTGGTGACCTCATTTGTGTTACAACTGAGAGGAAAGCTGTTCAGTGTGGAAATTCATAGCAAACTCCTTGGGTGCAGGAAAAAAAAAGGTCACGTATTAATTTTTAGTATCCACTGAATGCTCTCCATGCTGGACAAAAGTTTTGGCAAGCAGTGTAAGCCATCTGCTCCTAGGAATAGGTTCCAAAGAGGTGGTTTATGGTTCATGGTATTTGAAATGCCTTTTGTGTAACTCTTCATCAATGAAGAGTGCAACCATGGCGTTAGCTTCCCGATCAGAATCTCACTGAGAGAAAGCTTGGAGGGGACACTGTCCTGTATCAACTATCATTTACAGACACCTTTTGTGTCATGCACATGTAATGTGATGGTGTTTTTATCCGAACACAAACTACTGAGGATTTTTTGCTAGCTGAGCTACCTGAAATGTCTCTCCTTTATCCCACATAGACGTAACCAGATGTGCAGGACCTAGAAAATATAAGGTGAAAAGAGAGAATTAGATAGATCCATTAGCCCCTTCTGCATAGTGTAGGCTATGATGTTTTGACTCAGTAACTCACACTCTAAACCAAATACTTGCCTTGAACAAAAGCAAAAAGCCTCTTTTATGTGGGAGGCAAGTGGTGGGATAGACTGAACCAAGTATAACTTGCAATTTTAACATGTATAAAGGTGGATGAAGTGCATCCACACCTTCTTCATAGTCTCTTCTATTTAGGTGGGAACACTGCTGGCTCCTTAGGGAATTTTCAAATGTGGATCAAGAAGGCAGTTATCAGGATGCAAGGTAAGGAAGGATAGCTGTGATAAGAAATCCTTTGGTCAAGGAAGGAGATTTAAGGAGCAAACATTGATTCACAGCCCGTCAAACGTTTGCAGTGAGTCTCAGCTGTGGATCTTGGAAGAGGGTGAGGCACCAGGTACAAGAGAAATCCTTACAGCAAGGCTGCTTGGATGCACAGAGCTCACTGATCCAAGCTAAGTAGCCTCTGATCTGCTCACAGATACTCTTTTATTTGAGGCCAGTGGAGAAAAAGGATGTGGAGACTATGAATTCCTATGAGGGTGGCAGTCTTTATCTCCTGTCCTTAATTTTTCTCCAGGATCCACTCAGACACTCCCTATTTTGCCTAAGAGCTGAGGTGGTATTCTGAGAGTGCTGGCCATACTTTGTGCATCCAGGGTCCCAGTGGACACCAGTCTGTGAGTTTTGCTCACAGCTGCCCTGTCCTACAAAGAGCTTGTCTGTGAGAGGGGCCTGCTGCAGCAGTCCAGGCAACCAGATGGGTTTGCTGTGGCCAGCAGAAAACCTAGTGATGTGCAGGGGCAGAGTTATAGTCCCAACTCTCTTATTTTGTAAAAGAAAAACACTTCCGTTTACATTCCCCTGACCTCTCATTGGTAAATTCTTCTTCACTCCCTGCCTGTGTTGTATGCTGTGTGCCAGCCCAGTGGAACAGAAATCTTGTTTTCCAATCCTAAGGCAAGTTTTGCTGTGAAAGAAAAAGATTGCCCAGCTTTAGTTTCAGCATACTGTGCTAGTAACAATTCTCTGAACTCTGGCATTCTGCTTGGTCAAAGAGCATTTCCTCCCCTCCCTCCTCCCTCCCTGCATCCCCACTAGCCTCTTATGAAATTAATAAACATAGGGTGTTTGTTGACTGGGTGGAGAAATTGCATTCAGATCACATAAAGTCTGAGGCCTGGCAAGTCTTTGTGAATCTGTTCTGGTCTTTGCTAAATAGGGCAGAGTGCCCAGTCTAGTAGTAAATATCTTGGGGAGGAAAAGAAAAAGGTAAAGGAAAGAAAAAGGCAAAGAAAACTCCACTTTGTGTTGCTATTAATTAGAGAGCCAGGTCAATATGATTTGCAGACCCTTGACCCTTCTCATTTTTTATTTTTATTCTTTTGGATAAGAGATTGTGGTCCTCATCATGGCAGAAAAATAAAGTCTGTTGCTGGAACCACATTACGTAATACTCACCAAAACCTGGCACTTCTACAGGTCATTATAATGTGATAAATATGTCTGGGCCAGGAATTTTCTAGGATCTTATGGGTATGCACATATCACCCAGCTCCCTTCTCAGAGAGAGATGGATGTATCTGAACACAGATGGGCTCCCAGGCCAAAAGACAGAAGCTGTAACAGCTCCAAATATGTATCTCTCTCAGAGATTGTGACAACTTGCAACCTTCTGCTTCTCCTGCAGGAAATCTTGAGCTGTTTAATGTGTCTGGGGTCTCTCCCCAGGCCTTTCCCCCTATGTTTGCTATGGAGGCAGTTCTGTGTTACTGTACTGGATCAGGTTTCTCTAAGACTTGTCTGTCAGGGTACCATCCTCAGTAGGCCTGACAGGTTATGTCTCAGGAGATGCCTGCTTTGCTGCTTCTACTGAATTATACTGTTTCCCCTGGGCCACTATCAAAGGCTTCAGCAGCACATGCCTTCCTGTTTTTTATTTGTGTGTGTATGTGTGTGGCTCTTCTGAACACGGACAGGAATTTCCTTTCCTGAGTCTAGACATCAGCCACTCACTATTTCTGTAGCTTGCTAACAGGCTGTCTGCTGCCCTGGGCCCTTTGATTTTTCCCATGAGAGCAGCAAATTCGCACTGGGCTGATAGAGGAGGCCTTGTATGATACTCTGGGCATGCAGCCTGTTTTTTGCTGATGGTGTTTTAACGGAACTAACAATCCCTGTAAAGCAAACCTGGCACCTGATGGGGGTTATTTCTCTGCCTCCAGCTACAGGGTCTGTCCTTGCTACCCTGGTGTTGCCAGAGCACTTCAGCCTCAGGGAGAGAGATGGGGTGATCCCCGCCCAAACTGATATGACTGGGAGATGCTCGGCCAGATCCACACTCTGGAAAACCCATTGTCCAGGCAGCCACCTGGGAACAGGCAAGTCAAGGTGAAGCTCTTCCCAGGCTGACATAGCTGTCCCCTTCCCACTGATTGGAATTCCCTCAGTGGCACCCTGGAACTTTCTGCACTGATTTTCAGCAGCAGCAACTCTGGGGCTGTGCTTAATGTAGCATGACCCCAAATAAAGCTCTTGGGATGCTTTCTGGGTTTGCAGACTCATGGGGTGTGAGCTGCTTCAGATGAATCTCACAGATTTCAGTGGTTTTTTAGAGAAAATTAGGCCTGTCAGTACTTTCCTGGGACTTGCTGAGAGCAACAGATGGAGCCTGGGTGCATTAAGCAGTCATTTTTTGGTAGCTTTTCTCAGTGTTTCCTGTTATGTGAATTTACCAGGAAAAGAAATCTTCCTAGAAGAGTGGCTACCAGAAGAATAAAAAAGTTGGTAGGGTTTGTCTCAGTGTGCATCAAGGGTGAGCAGCCAGCAACTTCACAGCAGAGATTGCAAAGTAGAGGAGAAAAGATTAGTAAGGTGATTGAGAACAAACTCCCACAAGAAAAATTAATCTCCTTCCCTTTTTAGCCTGTGACTGTCCATCTGCATGAGTGTCTGCCTGCCTGTGTGTCATTCCTCCTCCCCTCAGAAACTTTTGAAGTGGTTGACTTATTTCAGCCAAAGTAGCTGAAGGATAAAGACCTCAGCATTGCTAAGGTCCTGGGATTATCTGGAAAGCAGACATCTGATTTGGAGCAAGAGACTCTGCCAGTGCTCCTCATCTGGAGGAGAGGTGCAGGACTAGCTGAATTCCTGTGACATTTTGTGGGATTACTGTGGGTCCACAGGGAGGCAGGATGGCAGAAAACCAAACTTTATTGTTCCCAGTTTTCACAGATAATGCTTATTTGTGCATTCACAGGAGCTTGCTACAAATAGAGGTTATATGACACTGCAGGATGAAAGAAAAGTAAATGTCTGGATGTGAATACAGTCACTGCTGAAGTGCTATAGCTTTGGCACAGCTGTCCCTGTGCCTCCCCTGTGAAACATGCCTGTGAAGTCACATCCCAATGACTATGGGAGCCTGTGGAGCCAGTCAATATGGATGTTTTGAGAAGCCTGTCTTTGGACTTCATTTTCCAGCTAGAGCCTCTCAAGGGACATAAGGAATTAACAGAAATAAGGACATAAGAAAGTTGATATAAATAAGAATTCATTACTGTTAGCTTTCTTTTGTAAAAAAGAATATGCTAAGCTTCCAGGTGAAGTGGCATTTCCTGGGGAAATACATAGCCAAAGTCATATCCAGAGTGGCATAAGCAGTGCTATCCAGGAAGCCCAGTGGTGAAAAAACACGCTTTTTAAGAGGAGAAATGAGAGATTAGGCAGACAAGGAATAAACACTGCAGGCTGGGTGAGGAAGTAGTGTGTCCTAGGAAGTGGTGACAAAGTGACACCAGGTAGGTGAGTGACCAAAGTGGCCTGAGGTGGCAGTGGGGCCGGAGCAGTGAGACAGGGCTGGACTGTGTCCAAGAAGAACTGCTCAGGAACAAATGTGTCCCACCCTGCCCAGTTCTACTGCTGCACTGGTTTCTGCCCTCAGACCAAAGGCTGAGAACCTGTAGAGATGTCAGAGAGGAGTTATCAGAGAGAATTTGGTGTTAAATCCACTTCTGACAGCTGAGGACGTGAGCAGCTCCAGGTGGTGTGTTTATCTGAGTAGGAGATGGAGAGGCCTCCTGGGTCTCAGCCTGAAGTTTTGCATGGCATGAAGGATACTAAAGAGACCTCATTGTGCCTTGACCACAGCAGGACAGAAGACTTGAAAGGTAAAAAATCAGAAAAATCCAAATTGCAAATGTCCTAACCATGAAGGCAACATGTGTCTGGAATGGATAACCAAGGATGTGGTAAATTCTCCAGTGCTTGGAGGAAAAAAAAAAGATACCCTGGAATTCCCGCAAGGTACAAGGCTTGATTCAGAGATCAGAGAGTGAAATTCTGTGGTGCTTGTTATGCAAGAGGCCAGACCAGATGATCAGTCTGACTTTCTCTGGCCTTCAGAAATATGAACCAGTGTTGCTGCAAGACTGTAGGAGAATTACCATGAGACAAGAAACAGAATAATTAAACAACCACAGTATTTTCAAGGGCACATATCAAAGAGTGGACCTTTTTTTTAAGCAACAACAGAGATCGGGGGAAGATCGTGGGGAGTAAGGAGGTTTCTTTGTTTTCCTATTTGGAAACTTGCCCACTGTATGACTTCAACCCCAGAGATAAAGTTGGTCTTCTGGAGGTTCATGAGCTCATTCACAGACAACATTTATTGGAAGATTAGTGGAGTTTCAATGTGGACTTATCCTAAAGTATTACTGGCTTCCAAAATGCATTAATCAGTCTTCAGGGTGCAATAAGGCGTGGTCTTGCACAGAACAGATTTACACAAATGGCTTATTAACAAAATCAGGATTAGGGCCAAACAGATGTCAATATGGCTGATTAGCTCAAAATAAATACAGTTGTGAGATAAGAAATAGCTGTGGCTTTGCTTCATCTTCTTGTGGTTGCGTACTCAATAGATGATGGGAAATGACACATTAGGTATGAGGCAAAATGACTCATTCACTCCTGCAACTCATAGAAGGCAAAGCAGAAGAATCCAGGAATTTTCAGTCCATGGGTATAAAAAAAACAGTGGCCCTGATCCAGGAAACTCTGCCATGGACATAAATCCCCCCAGGGTGTGCAGCCTCCCTTTCTCAGGATTGTGCAGGTGTGGGTTTTTATTTTGGCAGCTGAAACTCCCTAAGCATTGAAATTATGATCATTTTCATCATGCCACATGCATTAAAGTTGTGATAGGCAAAAAATATTAGAAAAGAAGTAACAGTTTTTCTCTCATGACATCTTAAATATTAATTGATTTAGCCAAATGTGAAATACCAACACTTTTAATAGTTTCTCAGTGAGAAGAGAGATCTGTGTTACCTTGCTTGGTCCATATCATCAGCATGTGAAGTACCAAGAGATGTACAGATCAAATCTAGTGCTAGAGGTCAGGCAATTATATTAAACATGAACTGACCACATCCATGCACATTGAAAACTGTTGATCAAGTTCATTTGCTACACTGCTTTTCAGAGAACAAGCAAGTCAGACTTAAGGCATGGAGATAAAAATGGAGGCAAGAATTATTTTTTGGTACTCCCTTTGGAACAAAATGTGATTGCTTGCTCAAACATGGAAGAAATTCCCCATTTTTAATGTTCTTAATGAAAAACTGGGATTTGTATTACAAAATACTCTGCTTTGATAACTGTATAGATCCATGAAAGCAATTTCTAGTCATTCAAACCACTGCATTATGTTGCCATTTTCTAAGTGAAGTATTTGGATTTTTCAGTTTGATTTCCAGTGCTAATTTTTCACTTCAATAATTTAAGAGGTTAGTTATCCAAACCATTGCTGAGCAAACCATTGTAGTCAATCTAATAAAATAATTCCTCTTCTCAACATCCATTTTTCATTGTGAAAGTGAAGCAGCTAGGGAGAAGGAAGAACTGTTTCTGATCAACTTGAAATTAAAGTATTCTTGATTAATACTTCTTACAATTTTTATTACCAGTAGGTGAAGACACCAACACAGCAAAACCTCTACACCTGGGCTTCTTTGAAAACCTGATGCTGTTTTTTGTGGATTGCACTCTAAATAATTTAATTAGCCTTTCAAAACCCTGCTGGGATCACTTTGCATCTTATTTTATTCATTTCCAGGCTGAAGATGACTCGACTTGTTTTCACTAGAGGAGTATTATGAGAATAACATTCTCTCTTGTGTCTAGTGGTGTCATTCCTCATGTTATCCAGGCAAAGACATGTGCAGTTATAATTCTCCTCCTGCTCTACCCTGATCTGTGCTCTGGCTCAGCTACTGACTAATCTCCAAAATCAAGGGTAAAGTTTTGTGTATTTTTTGTCCCTCTCTGTCTTGGTCTCTGCTCTTTTACCGCAGTGTGGCCTCTGCTTTCCCTCTCTG
>VZTZ01014949.1:0-34085 GCA_013400955.1 Drymodes brunneopygia | reverse complement strand
CGGGCTTCTGCCCCGGTGGGGATCGGGGCTGTTCCCGGGGCTGTCCGGGTTCCTGCTCCGGTGGGGATCGGGGCCGTTCCCGGGGCTCTCCGGGCTCCGGCGGGGATCGGGATCGCTGCCTGGGAGTCTCCGCTGCTTTGCTGAGGGATGTCTGGCCCCGCTTGTTGGGAGGCTGCTGAGGCTCTGGTTGTAGCCTTGGAGCGTTTAATGTATGTGGGTAATGTTGCTGTTGAGGAATGCTGAGGGGAAAGGTCCTGGATCTCAACGTTTTCTTTTCTTTCAGGATACGTGAAGAAGGAAAGGACAGCCTCCCTGAACTTCCCTATCTCTATGAGGTAGAATAATTTGGGTTGGAAGGGAGCTTGAAGATCTTCCAATCCCATTTAATTTTGAAATTTCTGATATAAAAATATGCTGAAATGCGGTGTCTCTATACAGTGTATTAAAAAGTTTTTTTGTTTTTTTTTTTGCAGACAGACATAGAAATCTCATTGGTCGGTGGCAGTTGCAAAAGTCCCGTTGAAAGATTTTGGAATGGAAGCAGTGCAGTGTATATTGTGCAGAAAGCAGTAAGTGTGCATGGTAGATGTTTATTTTGTTAAATGTAACCCAGACTTTCAAATTCCCATCAGATTTTTTTCTCACACCTTGCAGTTGACTTACCTATACATTTCTCTTAAAGACACACAAGGAAGAAAGTGACTCCATGGAGGAATCAAGAGCAGATGATGCTGTTTATGCCTCTGAGATTTTGAAAAAGGAGACTCCTGGACCCCTGGCTCTTTCTGTTGGAAGAGCAAAGTAAGTGTGAAAGCTTTCCCTCCCCTTCTGAGGGAGTTTTTGTTTGTAATTTTGTGTCTTTTTCTAATATTCAGAACCTGTATTTTCAACCCCCCAAATAAAATTACTCATTAGTTTATGCGGAGTTGTGGCTGTTTTCCATCCTGCAAAATGAGCTCCCCACTTTTAATGGCTAAAAGTCTTTAAAAAACTAAACCAGCTAAAATCCAGGTACTGGAAAAGCACTTGTGATGTGGGTTGTTGGGTTAATGGGATTCACTGGGTGTAGATGAACAGAAAAAGCTCACTAAGACTTCAGTGCTTATTTTTTTGGGGAAGCTCCTGTTAAAAAAAAGCCCTAAAAATCTGATTTGGGTCTTTGGTGTTATTAAAATACCAAGGCATAGCACCAAAATGTGATTTAGCTAACTAATTTGTTCTTCTAATTAGCTTAAAAGATAAAATGCAATTACAACTTTAGAATTTCCAGTTTACATTAATATATTGTGTTATTTGCTGGCCTCTTATTTTCTCTTATTTTCCTCTTTCTAGGCAGTTGATTTCCTTGTACACAATGGTGCAAAACCCAAACATGACTGGCTTGGGGATCAGTGACCTGGCTGTGCTTCCCCCGCTGTGGGTGAGGTGTGATGGTTCTGACCCTCAGCACATCTGCTGGATGGGAGCTGAGCCTCTCAAGGCTGGCAACAAAGCCACAGGGGTCAATATCTACATGGTTTCATGTGATGGTAAGGTGATCACTGTGCACAGAAAATTAAATGAGGGAGGCTAATAAATGTGGGAATGCTGATGTGGAGATGGTGTCTGTGTGATACTGGCTTGGAAATGCTCTGTATTCCTGGTTTTAATGAACAAGAAGGGATTAAAATTAGAGAAAAGCTGTTTTTAAGCAATGCTGTCTGGGGGAAATATCTTTTTAATCTCTTTAATGCACCTGGAGCTGCGCAGACCTACCTGAACTCAGGTGCAACAACAGCAAACTGCTGCCATTCAGCATCTTATACAGCCACTGACTCATTCTAAACATTTATATATGTTCATATCAGCTCTTATAATCAAAAGGAGAAGTGCAAGGAGAATTCCTGCTTTCCAAAGGACAGCACAAGTCATGCTTCACCAAATGGAGTATTTGGGAATGAATTTGAAGTGCTAGATTTGAATTGTGAAAAATGGATTTTTTGATTCTCGCTTTCTTCCTTTCCCAGGTCCTACAGCTGATAAAACCCGTTTTGCAAGCCTGGAAGAGCTCAAAATGGACCATAAAATAAGACATCATTCATCTGTTGTAGGTTTTTACGCTCTGTCATGGCTTCAATTGACGTTTAAAAACCCTCTTGGGATTTATGGTGCTGGTTTGGGAACTCATCTTAGTATGATTCTCTAATATAACAATCTGATTTCAGGTCATGTTTATAATGAGTTTATCTGGTATTAACCCTTTTTTGCGTGTTTGTGAAATGCTTTTAAAATGATTTTGCCTGTGGTAGTTTTGTAGTTTTTATTTTAGAAATCTGTTCATTTTAGGTGACAACAAAGGGATTTGCTCAGTATGAGCTGATTGCAGCTGCTGCAATAGAGGACACCATGGTAGAATCTGGAAGCAACATCTATGTGGATATCACATGGAATGGGGTGGATAAGATCCTGGAGACTCCCCCACTGATCTCTGCTGCCACCCTGGTAAGTCAGGATAGAAAAAGCAAACAAACCCAAGCTCTTGGCACAATTCACATCACTTGTAGTGAAAAGATAGAAACTATGAACAACACAATCTTTTGTAATATAAATTAGGAGTTGTGCTGTCGTACTTTTCACTGATGAGAATGTTAGAACACTTGATTTCTAGAGTTTGAAACTGAGCTAAACTTGTGGAACTTTCAGAATATTGCCCTGGAGCCAGGGGACCCCAGGAGTCCTGTGTTCCCACTGTACCGAGAGCTTCAGTTCCTCCTGGTGAGTGCAGGGGAGAAATTCCAATTTCACATTTGCATGGAGTGGGGGTTTTATGTGCTAATAATTGGCTTTATTTAAAACTTCATCAGATGTTTCAAAGAGAACTTCAAGTGTTTATTTTAGCTGAAACTTGGAGTCCAGTTTTGGAAATCTTGGCTACAAAGAGGACAAATGATCCAGGAAATTTTGAAAGTTTGTAACTCCTGGTTAACTGTGCAGGGATTTGTGATTCTTGGTGAAGTTATCTGTGAAAGATGACACATGCAGAACTCCCAAGAAGATCTGATTTCTGTTGTGATTTTCCTGCTGCCTTTAGGCTTTGGCTGAAGGTTTGAAGACGGGTGTGACTGAGTGGCCTGAGCCATCAGGGTCTGAATCAGCTCTTAAACTGGTCCAGGAATTTCTGACTGGTAATTGCTGCTTGTTCCATGTTGAGGGAGGGGTGTAGCACTTCACAGGAGTAAAAGGGAATTCCACATACAACTTTTAAAGCATTAGAACTAGAAATGTTCATTTCTGTGCTGGAACCACTGCACAGAGTAGTTAAATAGGTTAATTCATATTGGTCCTTTTTCTTTGTCCTAATACCATGGATCAAAGTAATAATAACAAAAAACATTTTTTAAAAGTATTTTCAGATTATATCCTTACCCAATAAAATCATTATTAAATTAATCAATTCTATTATTCAGTGTATTTGTTAGCTATGATGTGCCTGGGGATTAATGGTTGGTTTGCTGACACTTCTCACAGTGGTGGAACTTCTTTTTTTAACTCTCCTAGATTTAAAGAAGAAGTTGGATGGAGATTGTATATTTGGAAACAAAAATGAAACAGAGGTGTGTGCAATTTCCTAACAGCTGCTTTGCCATTTCTCTTCCCTCACAGCTGTGGTTATTTCAGATTTTGACTATTTCTTATGTATTATTTATATGTATAAAAATACAGATTTTTCATTGAAAACCAATAAATTCTTTCAGAAAATCCAATGTGACACAGCTGCTGTGGACAGTTGCATAAAATCCATCTTTGGTGAGCGAGGAGACCTGGATTTTACTGAGCAATTGTGGTGCAAAATGAAAAGTGAGTGTATTGTGTCCCATCTGTTCTCCTTTCATTTTCTTCTCTGCTAGACAGTGTTGCTTTTTCAGGGACATTTATGTCCATTTCTGAGTTTTAAGGACTGATCAGCTCTTCAGAAAATTGGTCTCAGCAGTCTCTTCCTAAAAGAGCCCATTTTAGAGAGATGTAGGATGATGTATTTTCTTACAACCTTGCAATGGCAGACCAGCATCTAGCGGGAGATAATTTCATTTGACTGCAAAAAGTACTGAGTCATGGGTAGTTAGTTGCTCTAAAACTGAAAACTTTATAATTCTTTTTTCTCTAGATCTGAAGGACAATTTTCAGTGTATATAGAGTTCAGTGGTTTCTGCTGATAATTTTTTAGTGTAACCTCTTTTAAAGTCATTACATGACAAAGCTGCCAAAAAGCAGTGCAGGCTGTAATTTCAGCTCTCACTCTTTAATTTAGGGGTTTTGTTCTTGCAAGGGTGTGTTGGCCTGTTATTGACTTAACAGCCAGAAAAAGAGCCTGGATTGATAATGAAAATACTGTTTTTCTTTCCAGGTGTCAGTTCCTATCAGGAGTTAGTAGACTGTTTCACACTGGTCATAAAATCCCTGGAACTTGGTGAGATACAGCCATGGGTATGTATTTGTATTTCAGAATAGATGTTAAAATTTGGGATAGTTTCAAGTAAAATATTGTTCTTGTGCCTTCCCTGCCCCTCATTTGTGCTGTTTTTAAATTGCTTTCACATGTCACAGTTTGTTTCACTGCTGTTGAATTTCTGAACAATGTTTATGATATTTCATCCACAGTTACATCACAAAAAGACTTTTTTTCATTTTTAGATTCATCAAGGGAGTAGCAGCTTCTTGAGTCAGTTGATCCAGCAGTCCTACCACGGGAAGATGGACAAGGTTTCCCTCAGTGACATCACTCCCATCCAGATGCTGCTGGAGATTGGCCTGGAGAAGATGAAGAAGGATTATGTCAGTTTTTTCATAGGTGAGCCTGACACTTGGGAACAGGATTAGGAATTCAAGAGGAAAGGTGTTCCATGCAGGAAATAATGAACTTTTCGGTAACCTCCATCTCTCTTCCTTCCCATCTGCTGAAGTGCAGTTTCCACCTTATGTAATAAGGGAACTCCTCAGCTTTTAAATTTCAAAATTTCAAAAACTCGTTTAAATATTTCAAAAGAAGCATAACTTTGTGTTTTATCATTGTTGTTACCCCTTCATTTCTTTTTGGCATCTGTCATCCTGTTTTCATTCTTTGTTTATTTCCTTTTTTATTTTTACTACTTGTAAACCTGTATGTCCTAAGGAAGGTGGTTGTCTCTGAGTACATAGTGGGTTTCTTTACTGTGCAACCTTGGTAATAAATAAAATCATGCCTTGACCATGCCACTTTACAGGGTTTTGTCTTGTTTTTAATGAATAATCATGTCAATAAATAACATCGCACTCCTGGTGATTTTGTACTTTGGTAGAATTTCCTGCTTGATCACCTGAATGTTGCTTACATTTAATCTGATACTATGTATTTTATTTTTAATGTTCTTCCTGCTGTTCCTTTTACAGGCCAGGAGCTTGCAACAGTGACCTACTTGGTGAGATGCTTTATTTTTATTTTATGAAGTAGAGCATGCTTAGCTGATAGTGGGATGCAAATCATATGAGCTGAGAAATTGAATTTATAGATCATGAGGCTGGAACAATACACTAGAGGAATGTCATTATTTTGTTTCCTTATTCCCAGGTAATTCCCTTGATATCTGCTCAGGGTCACTGTCAAGGCAGTGAACCTTTTTCACACTTTGCTGGGACTTTGTTCTGAGTTTGCTAGGCCACTCTAAAAATTTTGGCTGCTCCAAAGAAGCAGGAAGATGATTTTATTTACTGGGGGTGTGCTGTGTGTGTAGCAATGGAGAGCTCTGGTAAGAGCAGAAGCTCTTTTCTCTTCCAGGATTACTTCATTTCCACATCAGTGGATCTCCAGGAACAAATCCACCGTGTCCAAAAGCTTCACCACATGCTGGAAATACTGGTCAGCTGTACAGGCTTGCTGCAGTTCAGACATGAGAACCTCTTCCCTTTGACACAGTAATTATTTCATTCCTACTTTTGCTCGTTAAATGACAATCACAAATAGAGTTTGTTTGACAGCTTTAAAGAAACACCTTGATGTTGATGATAGTGAGATTGGATCTTCCTGTCAGATTTTGCTTTGTGATTAAAACTGAAAACTAAAAGAGATAATAAAATGTGAGAGTATTGTTAATTTTGCACAAGGTTTGTGCTCTGTTGTACAAGCATTTCTTTAAAGAAAGAAACTTGATATCTCTTGTAGGATTTGCATGAAGTATTACAAGGAAAACCCTCTGAATGAGAAGCATGTGTTTCAGCTGCCCATCAGACCAGCTCTTGTAAAGAAATTCTATCAAAAGTAAGAGAAAGTTCAGCATTTGCAGCATAAAATTCAGACATGACTGAATACCTGACTCAATTTTGATGGTTTTGATTATTCCCTCAGTGATAACCCTGAAATCTGGAAGGTGGAGATAAGCAGTGGGCATGGACAGAAGGAGCTGAAAACAACGTGGCAAGTCAGCACCAATGCTCCAGTTGAACATGGGACAGCAAACAGCTCAGGTGGGGAATGGTGGTGGTGAAATGAAATAAAGCACGAACATCAAACAAATCCAGTTTTTAGAGTTCAGTGGGTCTGAGCTCTGTATTTACTTTTTAGCAAAAGCAAAATGATATTTTGCCTTCTACTTGAAGAGTGATGTGGTATTTACAGAATTTAGGAGATTCAGAAAGTGCTGACTCTTTGCCTTCTCACCTTGGCTGAGTTACATTTTTAGAGTTAAAATGACACAATAGTTCCAAATATGAGATGATTGACATCCACAAAATCTTGCACCTTATTTCTAAAATGTTCACCAATGAATCTTTTGATTCATTGAGAAGAGTTTTGAAGAGCAATTTTCCTGTTGTTAATGCTGGTCTCTAGTCAGAGAAGGTGCCAAGGGGGGAAGACCTGCAATTGCTGCAAGCAAATGTAGAACAAGTGCAAAAGCATCAGAATGGGGAGGAATTTAGCAAAGAGACTGGTACAGAAATGATTTGCCTTTTTGGGATGAGGTTTGGTGTGAGGATTTGGTAAATCTTTCCTGTCATTGCTGGTTTTTGTCATGAAGTGCTTCAGTAAAATGCAGCTCTGAAAACAGTTCTCAAAGCTGCTCCATGAACTAATCTCTACCATGTCTAAGAGTGGCTAATCCCAACTTTTTCCCTTTCCTGCAGGTCTCTTGTGTGACTCCACAGTAAATGGAAGCAGTGAGGAAAGGCTGTATTTTATCACCATGACTCAGTGCAGTCAGGTGCACTTCACATAAGCTGCTGTTACTGAGCAGGCAGGACTGGAAAGGTACAGAAAGGGGGAAAGTTCAGTGTTTTCTGTCCTAACAGAACTTTTAGAAACACTCTGGGCTTCAAACAGTTCATCTTTACTGATTTATTTGCTTTATTACACTTAAGTGGGACCTTCACAGCCACAATTCACCTGTGGGCACCTCATTTGTTAAAAATGCAGTGCAATTATGACTGACAAATATGTACAGTATAAATATTTTGTAAATATGGTGGATATTTTTCATATATTTACAGGCATTCAATAAAGTTGTGCACTTCGGGGTTTCATATTTTATTTTTTGATCATTAAGGATGCAATCAGACACTGTTCAAAGTGTGAATTATCATAACCAACAAATCAAGCAATATTGTCATGTTCTCCTGGTATCAAGTGATGCTTCATCATCCTGAAGGATTTGGAAAGTTCTTCATCCAGGGCCTGTTTGGGCTTCTTTGTCCCTGTATTTATATTTTGGGGTATTCTTGGAAATACTTCTCTCTCCTCTTCAAATTATTTTATTCCTTCAATGTGAAGTGAGTTATTTTAACAGTGTTGTCTTGTATGTTTGGCATAATTTTTTGAAAAAAAAATCACTATAATTGACTGGACATAATCATGTAAGTATGTTAGCAGTTGCCTGTGTTATGTTGATTAATCAGTGAGGTAACATTTTGGTGGTCTAGTTAAAAAATTCCTTAGTTTTGTACATGCTGACTAAATAATTTGAGACAGAAATATTTTGCATTAAAAACCTAACTATAGGTAAGTAAGAATGAGGAAAATCTCCAATATTCAAGCTTTTAAATCTATAAATTATAGATTATTATTATAAATTTTTATAATTTCTTGTTTCAAACACAGCAAGTTGTATTTCAAGTACAGCCAGCTGTATTCTGGAACCAGGTTTTTACAGTACTTGTTTCTACCTGCGGTAGGAGGGAATTTAGGGTGGAATATTAATTTGGAATTACTTATAATCCACATTTTTGTGTGTAATATATTCTGAAGTTGCATAAGGTAAGTCTAATTCATGTCAACCCAACTGCAGAAATGTGGTTTCAGTCTGATTCAGATGATTTCATCTTGGTTTACTCACTTCAAACAACTCTTCTCCACACCTAAATAGCAAGGTATATATTATCCTAACTTTTAGACATGAGTAAGCTCATATTTAAGCAGTGCTCTTGGAATAATTCAGTCCTTTTATATTTTAAAATCCTGTGTCTGTTTTTCTTCAAACAGCAATTACATGGTAATCAAAATTCTGTTGATGAACAGACTGAAATCAGAATTTGAGGGCAGCTTTTAATCAGTTGAAATTTGTACTGTCAAGATTTGAATCACTTTGATTTTAACTATTTTTCTGAACAAAATGTGCAATAGTTTCCAAAATAATAAGGATTGTAAAATCTGCTAGTTAGAATCAGTAATGTGGAAAGAGAATGTACTTTGGATTTTTGTTTTGAGAATTGAACAGAAAAGCTATAAAAGCTCTGGGTGGATTGGTAAATAATATTTCATTACAGGGGTATTAAAAGAGGCATCTGTGGTAAATTTTAACCACTGAAATAAAACAGTTGCAGTTTAGTCCTTTTGGCCAGTGAAGATGTGTGCAAAGAGCAATTTTAGCTGTGGTTTCGAAGGTAGAATATGAGGAGGACAATGCTGATGAGAATGCAGAGGGTGAAAACTGTAGGAAGAACAATCTCTGTCACCATTTCCATGTGAGTAATCAGGGAATCTAAAATTTGAGAAATGAGGAATATGTGAGAGATTTAATCCTCTGCAGTACAGTAATAGCTAACCTAGAGTTTACAAAGATTTTTTTGAACATAAAAATGTTGACATTGGATAAACAGCAAACAAAGCAAACAGAATTCTTAAGTCTGCCAAAGCTGGAGCAAATCCATGATAGTTTCCCCTCTCTTTTTCTTTTTCAGTTAAATTTCTGAAGACATGTCAGTGCTCAAAGGGCTGCAAAAACTGTGTTTGTTATGAATTAGCTGTAGTGCATTAACAATATTTTACTGGTCCTTTGATTTTTATTCCACTCACCCCAAGGTGAAAGAAAATTGTCCAAGAGAAATCCTTGGGAAGCCTTTTGGCCTTTTTATGATTGTTCTGTAGCTGTTTGAAAAATGAAATGGGTTTTATTTTGTAGAACTTTATTCCACAGAAAAGCCTGGAAGTGTTCAGTAAACCCAATTCATTCACATGACTTGGAAGTGGAGGCTGAGCAGGATAAACTTAGGCTGACTGCTGGGATGTTTCCTACCATGTGGAATTCAGCTCATCCTCCTGTAAGAATCTGTAGTACTTATTTGATCTCAAAAAAATTCCTATTTCAGGAATTGTGAAAGGACTGGAATTACACCAGGAGGTTTTTAGGTGTCCTGGGTCATCCTGGCACTGTGGGAGCTGAGTGTTCTGTGTCCTCCAGCAGCTGCTCCCAGTTGTGTTGGGGTTTCTTTGTTACCAGGAGCATCAGAACCCAAACTTAATCTTAGGCCAGGCCTTAGCCCTTTTATTTACTTCTATAGTTCCACTTTATGTAGAAGTCAAACATTTAGAGATTTTCTGTCTGTGTTGTTGCCTTGGTTTGTCTGGGTTTGGTTTGTGTTTGAAAAGGCATTCAGCACTTTTATTTTAAGGAGGATGCTGTCATCCCCATCTCAATTTTAAGTAGTAACTCTTCCAGTTCCTGTATTTCAGTTACAGCCCAAGCTGATCCATTTAGTGATTTTAACTGGAGACAATAAATAAAGACAGTTTTCTTTAGAAACTTGTGCTTTTGGGGAAGAAATACCTTTTAGCAGTATTCAGAGAGCAATTTAATATCTGAAAGCTACAGAATCAGCTTTTCTAGAACAACAGAGCCATCCTTACCTGCAGCAAGGTGTTGGTGTGTGGCAGAGCAGGTGTCCATGGCCTTCCTGTGCCAGTTTTCCACCTGGGACAGGGGGACAGCTCTGTGAGAATGCAGCATCCTCCTCCCTCCCACAGCTCCCTCCCTGCCCCTCAACCCTTGTCCCTACAATTGAAACTACTTTATTCTACCAACACATGATTTTCTGAAAGTTTCTTTGTCTCTTTGTGGGTTTTATTGCGGTGTATTTCTCTGAGTTAATTGTTTAATAAAATTTTAACATGTTCTTTTCCAGTAGGGTAGTACCTATGTGGAGTTTTCTGCCTAGAAATCTGACAGCACTGCTAAATAATTTCTGATGGAGAATTTTGGACTGCATCAGTAAGTCCAGTTAGAGTTTGGGGAATGCTTTGGAAACAGGAATTGAGGCTGTTCTCACTTCCAGTGTCTGAATATCTGTGTTTTAAACAGAACCCTAATTTACAGAACCAAGGTGTCACTTCTGTACCATATTCATGCAAGCTGTTTCCTGAAATTCAATGTGAGATTTGCACATAAATCAAAGTAAAAGGAAAAGAGATCAAACTTAGCAGCTGCCATCACCTCTCTTGGATTTGGGAATCCATTTGCGCTGATAATCTTTTTATAATAATCAACAGATGCCTTTGGGTACCGTGGTTTGTTCTTGTTTTTGAAGTCAATGTGGTAAAGCCCAAATCTCTCAGAGAAGCCTTTGTTCCATTCAAATTTATCCAGCAGTGACCAGGCAGTGTAACCTTTG
This sequence comes from Drymodes brunneopygia, assembly GCA_013400955.1. Taxonomy (NCBI): domain Eukaryota; kingdom Metazoa; phylum Chordata; class Aves; order Passeriformes; family Petroicidae; genus Drymodes; species Drymodes brunneopygia. Next base: position 23,195 of record VZTZ01014949.1, on the reverse strand, counting down.
ACATTAACACCATCATTGAGAGCTGGAAACACAACAGGAATTACTGATAAAGGTGGGTTTTGTCCTTAAAATATGGTTCTGTAAATGTTTTAGTTTATAGTGGGAAGAGATGGGGAGGAGGACAGAAAAATGAAGTACAAATTAATTTAGTTTAGATTCTTTGAAATAGTTGTTTTTAGCTTAGAGGTACTAGAACTCTATGGTGCAATTTCTCCTTTCTGAGAGTGGGAACTGATGATCTATTGCACTATTAAATGTCAGGCAGGTTATTGTATTTATTAATATTAATACATTTGCTTAGGTTGTCACTTTGGTGAAATTTTTTGAGTCTGATCTGCTGTCCATTTTGAGTTGTGAATAGTTATATCTCTGTGATGGAAATGACACGACTAGAAAATAAGCAGAAGGTGAAAACACTCCAAAAGTCAAATCCCAAAAAGCTGTTTTTAAGTGACCTTTGAGTATCTCGTTGATGTATCCCTTCAGGTACTGGATCCTCCACTCATCACACAGCTGAGGGCACTGCACTGTTTCAGACACTCCATTCTCTGTCACATAAATCAGGGGGTTCCCATACTGGGTCTGCAAACAGAAATGTTTAGATTGGTTCATGGAAAATCATTTTATTTTAACAGAGTTTGTGATTTAGCAAAATGCATTAAAAGCAATTTTCTAGATTTACTTACCTAAAGTAGGAAAAACGTGTAGTAGGAATTTAAGTGAGCTATGGGGCTTATTTTAAAATTACTGAATTCTGTCATTTTCTGAGCTGAAATTAAGGAGGTTTTTGACAAAATTCCTGCTATGACAAGACAAATAGATGGAACTGTTGAAAATCCAAATCAAAACCAAGCATTTTATTTGCTTCCTTTAATTAAAAATATCTCTGCTCACCTTAATGAAGTTGAGTAACCTCCTGAACCCCCAGGGCACAGAGTAGAGCCACTTGGGGCCTGGAGCTGGCCAGTTTGGGTCCACCAGTTCAGCCAGGTCATGGTCAGTGTGGTAACTGGCCACTTGGAGGAAGGGAAAGTTCTTCTGCAGAACATAACGAGTGGTGAAATGACCAATTCCCAGGAAATCCGAGGTGCCTTTAATGTAGGTTTTCTCTTGCACGGAGAATGTTGGTAACCTCGATGTCCCCAGACCCTGCTGGGCACTCTTCCTACCTAGCAAAAGAATTATAGGAAACATTTCTGAGGAGCAGGGACATTGGGGTTCTTTATCTCACCAACAATCAGTCATAGAATCAGAAAATCCTGGATGGTTTGGGTTGGAAGGGGACTTTAAGATCATCTTGTTCCAGGGGCAGCCACAGCTTCTCTGGGCACCCTGTGCCAGAGTCAAATATGGTCTTCATGATTTTAGTGTTTATATCTATGACATTTAAGCTTGATTGCTTTTTTAAGATGAGATAATCTTTCATCCTTTTGGTTTGCAGAATTAAGTTGGGTACAATGCATGGAGGAAGTGATTTCAAGTGTCCTGGTGTGTCCCCAATTTGCTCAGGAGCCATGTCCAGCCCAGGAGCCTTTGGTTGTTTTGCTGTGTCTCACCTGTGCCCTCACTTGCCTAAAGCTCACATTGACCAGGAGTTATTCCCTTGAAATGTGCTGCAAGTGTGGATTTATTCATGTCACAGTTACTGGCACTTACCTACATAATTCTTCATAACTTCTGGGTAGTCCCCTCTGTAAATAGGGTTTGCAAACCATCCCAGGTGGAACTGGATGTACCTTTCAGCAGCATCTCTGTCTGTCTGGCTGTGTGGATCCACAGGTTCCCCCCAGCCACTCGTTAGGGAAATTCCAACCATCCCTTAAAACAAAGGCACAATTCTGCAGTTCTTGAAGCCCTTAATAGAAACAGCAGCACAATCACAGAATGAATCCTGATTTACCTCCCTGCTCCCTGCGCCAGGTGTTGTTGTAGGAGTGCCAAACCTTGGCGTGAGTCTGGAAAAATAATGTCAAAATAGAATAAATCGTGCACATTTTCATCCCTTATGCCATGGAAAGCTGGCGAGGACTTTTTGCACCGAGGTCTGTCTGAAAATATCACAGAATTTCTTTTTTGTTTATTGTGGAAACTTTCATTTAATGTGATACATCACAAAAGCCTTTTTGCAAGATTCCTTCCCTAAATTCCAGGAGAGCCACATGGAGGTGACACACAGCACCCAGGACAGGGTTCTGTCCCATGGCTCTGCTCTTTGGATGTTTTTCCCTAATTTATTCAAGCAGATGAAAGTTAATTTTTACCAGAGACTTCCTGAAGTCACTTGCAACATTCAGACTCAGTTCATTCAGGCCAGGATGTTACCACTTGTTTCTAGACTAACATGGATATTTTATTTTTCAACCAGCCTGAAACAAACTATAACAGACATTTATAAGAAAAATTCAAATTGTTACAAGTGTTAAATCGAGCACTGAACATTGGTACTGCCTTGGATTATGCACTGGACATTTAAAGCCAGGTGATCATTTCAGTGTCCTGCATGGAAATGACATTGTTGTGAAACTATATTTCCAGTTAAAGAGTGCAATCTGATAAAAATCCTTAATTGACACCTAATTTCAAGCCTGATTTCGGGAGGATTTTTACTTTGATGATGTGATGAGCAGCCTTGTAGGCGCCGCAGCCACCGAGCTTCAGTCCTGGCGCGTGTTCTCCTGTTTCATAGCCCTTTTCAGCCACTGCCTGCAAACACACACAGTCAGTCAGTCCTTCCCTGGCCTCCAGAGCCAGGGAATGTGCTCCATCCTCGGCATCCTGTGCCCTCCTGCCTGGGCTGTCCCTCTCCAGTCCCTTTTCCCCACCTTGGCTCCCATTTCCTGCCCTCTGCCTGGTTGGTACCGAGCTGTGGCTTGTTGGGAGCAGGGTGTTGGTGAGGAGTGGCAGTGGGGTGAGCTGCGGAATGGGAAAGGGTAAATAACAGCTCCCTTTCCAGTTCAGGAGTTTTCAAAATTTTCCTGGAATTTCATGTCTTAAAATTGCCCTTGTGCAAAATCTGCCCGCTAAGATTTTTAGCCACAAAGATTAATGGTTTAAATCTTTCCCCTTCCCTCTCCACTTTTTTCCTCTATTTTCCTCACTTCCACAGAATTTTGGGAATAGAACTGTGGAATCAGAGTGATTGGAAGGAAAGCATTGATCACTTACCCAAGGATTGCTGAATGTAATCCAGTGTTTCACACGGTCACCAAACTTCTCAAAGCACAGATTTGCATAATCATTAAAATAATTAATCATGCTGATATTCTGCCAGCCACCATACTTTTCTTGAAGAACCTTTGGAAATTAGAATTTCAAGAGTCACTAATTGTACTTGAAGGTCAGCTGTTGCTTTAAAAAGACTTTTATTTCTATTTCTAGTTCCGAAAGAGAATTTTCAAAACTTCAATGCATATAAAAAGGAAATATTTACAAGTTCTTAAAATCACGCAGATGTCTCTATTTTTTAAAAAATATTCTTAGTTCTGAACCTTAGGAAATTATTTCTATCAGAAGGCTTTATTTGAAGTGTTTCAGTAATTTCAATATTGTCTGACCTGTGGCAGGTCCCAGTGGTAGAGGCTCACAATAGGGGTGATGTTGTTTTCCAGAAGACTGTTAATTGTGTCATTGTAGAACTGTATCCCCTTCTCATTCAGTCGCTCAGCTGATGGAAAGCACAGACAAGGAATTACCTGCATTGGTTCCCAAATAACTGGAAGAACAGAAATCTGAAAATACCAAGGAATTTTTCATTACAGCACTAAGAATTCTGTAATGGTTAAACTCAGTTCTGCAGACAAAGAAAAATCTGTTTAACAGGAAAGTTGGGTTATTCAGGAGTAAAATTCCTTCCAGATAAGAATATTGGGAAGAATGTGGTGAAATTGTGCTCACCTTTGATGCCTGTGGGCATAATCCTTGGCCATGAGATAGACAAGAGGTAGTGATTCACCTTCAGCTCCTTCAGCAGCTGAATGTCATCCTGTGAGAAGAAAATCTAATTAACACATCCTGAGGCTGAGCAGAATAAATTCAGTGCCTCATCTGTCTTAAATAATTCTGAATGCAGAAAATCTATGGAAGAGTTGCACAAAAGAGGATTCCATCTGTTATTTGCTGATCTTTGAGGTGAAGGCTTGTTCTACTTGAAGCCTTCCTCTTTAACCACTTTTTATTGACAGTCCAAAGAAATCCTGTAATGTTTTGTTCAACTACAAAGACAGAATGTTTGCACTGCAGAAAAATGAGCTGAGGTTCTGCAACACAATTATATTCATGTTCAAATTTGTATTAGAAAATAATAAAAGCCTGTAAATCTTGACCTCAAACATTTCAGCTCAGGCTCAAAACCATAATTACTTGAACTTTCATTTACTGTCTTATACTGGAGTGAAGAAAGCCCCTAAATTCCATATGAATATATGTTCTTTTGCTAAGAAATTGTACATCTTCAGTGTGCAATGAAATTAGAAATTGCTGGTATTTGAGCCAATGCAAAGAGAATTCTGATGATGAAAGCAAAGAGTGCTCTGATATAAAAAGGATGATGAAATTGGACACATACTAGAAAATTTTAGAAAGTGTTTCTAAATACAAGCCCAGAGTAGTGAGGGTCCAAATCATCTCTGAGTCAATCTCTTGTGGTGCCACAGCCCAGTGAGGCTCAGAGTCCCAGCTTCTCTAAGATATTTTTTTAAAGCTCTTCTTTCAAACTTCTGCTGGTTTGAGAGCTCAAATGAAACCTCTCCTGCATTTTCCCATTTCAGGAGAGTAAGGCATAATTAGTTTCTTTTCTTTAAGTTCTTGCTGGGACCTCTGGTTCTCCCGTGGACTTCATGTATGTGGAGAAACCTCAGTGGAATAGAACTTTTATTAAATTAGTTGCAATTCCAATTATATAACCCACAGTCATTTGGATTCCTCTTGCTGTGTATCTGTCTTTCCTCCAGCATAGTAATTTGAAAATTGGTTTTGATGGTATCAGGCTTGGAAACATGTTGTGAACAGAGCTTCATTGATTATTTATTTGCTGTCCTTTCAAAAAATGGGAACATTCAGACTGAATTTTACAGCATCTTAAAATTACATAGAAAACTTTATAAACACACACACAAAAAAATTAATTTTATTTAAAGCTCAAATGTGTTTATGATGTTTCTGACTAAGCATTTGGACTTCCTACAACATCTAGAATATTTCTTTGGACACAAAAATCCTGAAAAGCTGAGATGTATTTGGGAAACACTGTGGTGTGATTGGTTCTTTGGCATTATTAGCCAAGAAGATTTTACTGTACTAATTAAAAATATCCAAGGAACCAACCCTTGGATTCCTAAGTTAAATGAGCCTTTTGAGGAGCTAAAGCTATTCCTTCAAAATGGAAAAGCAGTGACCATGGAAAGGCCCCAGAACATTTGCAGAGGTGCAATTGATTCCTCTTGAAGCATACCTTGACTTTGTAGTAGCCGTCACACGCGGAATCTCCCGTCTCGTTCCTGAGCACTTTCCCTCTCCTGTGAGTGAAAGCATCCCAGATGCTCGGCCCTTTCCCATCCTTGTCCCAGGCCCCTTCGGTCTGGTAGGCAGAGCTCCCAACACCCCACAAGAAACCTGAAGGTGAAACCAGGGGAGTTATTGAAACATTTTCCTGCTGATTGGTTTTGGTGCTAAATGCTCCAAAGGAGAAAGGAGCTGAAAGGGAAAGTAAGCACTGCTGGAGAGGTCGAGGTTTTCTACATTCCAAAATATATCTGTGCCTAAATAGGTCAGAAAATGGGTAATAAACTGAAAGTGTCCTGTTCTGATGCACTGAAAAAGGAATTGAAGCCTTTCATTTATTAAATCTGTAAAATCTGCGTTTTACAGTGATGAGGTAGGGCATGGAGTATGGCTGGAACGTCTTACTGAAAAAAACAAACTAGGTTTCCACATCATTTCTCCTTGCTGGTTTTCATGGTGGTTTTGGAAACTACAAGTTTAGCTGTTATGTAAAATATATAGAAATATTCTGGATTATTTTCCTATTGTTACACAAAACACTGATTCATAAGTTACTTAAAAACTTGAGCATGAAAACCAATCAGTGCCTGTATCTTTCTAGTATTGATTTTGCTTGGATGAAATGTGTTTAAATATGTGTCAAAGAAAGAATAAGGTTCATAAAACCATACTGAAGAGTGGATTGGATGATAGTAAAGGCTTGAAACAAACCTAGCACAGTTACTTCACCCATTTCTTACGTTAGCTGCATAGTAAGGGTATTTTTAGTTTATTTCATTCATTGTAGACAATTTATAAAAAAGGAGAAGAGTTCTCAGGTGTGACTTGTTCCACTGCATTTTAATCGGGGAGATGGGACTATGAACTGTTAATGTGTGAGCCTTCCCTCTGTGTTTCCTGTTTTAAGTGGCTGTGGGGAGTGCAGGGTCATGTGGATCCCAAAGTATTCCTGCATCCTGCAGCCACCTCCATTTCTGTTCCTGGAAAGACAAGGAAAACCTTTGGGTGGCTCCCCCAGGAGCAGATGTAGAACACTCCAACCCCCAGAGCAGCAGGGGCTGGGAGGTACCAGCTGGGAAGGTGCCGTAGTAGAAGGAGCCTGGGTTGTTCTTGGTCCACGGGAACTCCTCGGCCGCTCTCAGCCCCGTCAGTGCCAGCAGCACAGCCCAGCACCTCAGGGTGTCCCTCCTCATCCCTGCCAGCTGCTCTGCCACGGCCACCTGGGGAAACACACAGCTCTGTCAGGGGCTGCTGCAACAAATGGGCTTGGGGGGTCAAAAGGGGAAAGATTTTTCCTCCTGAATTGGAGCTATAATTGAAGCTGAAAACTTGGGAAGGTGCAGCTAAACTTCTCCTTACCCTGGGGAAATGAGGGAAGAATGAGGTGCAAAATTATCATTATTAGAAGCCATGTATTTTCTATAATGTTACTTATTTTTATTCTAAAAGTCTCTGTTGGTGCTTATTTTCAAACTGTCCCACAAATACCAGTAAGTAAAACCCTCCAAACATGACAAGAAGTGATTATGCTGGTGACATCTTCCCACCTAAATATGTCATGGCAACAAGGCCTGTGGAAGTTGGAAAGGAAAACTAATACTTGCAATTATTGCAGTTTTAATTAACTGCAGCTTTTATCTTGATGTCGTCCTTTATATCCAGTCCCAGCATCAATTTTAAATGGGCATCAAGTTAAAATATTAGAGAAACCCATTTTAACTGAGTTAAATAAAGTTTCAGAAGGGCTCTTTAGAAAAGCACTGTTTTCCCCAAATTGATCCAGTACCCAAGGGATGTGTTTTACATTCCTGAGGATCTGTTGATGAATCTAAAGATGGGATTGGAACATGAGGAAAAGCAGGACAAACATTTAAAATAATCATGTTTTGCATTGGAGTACCTGTGCTGCTTTGCAGGTTGGCTCCTGACCAAAATGAAACCCCTAATTTGGCAAAAGGCAAAGGACTTGCCCCCCTTTTCAGAACATGTAATAAATGTACAACCTCAGAGACCTCTTGTGTTTATTAAAGCTCATCCCATATCTCCTAATTAACACAGGAACTGCACAGCTGCCTTGGGAAAATGTAACTACTTCAGCATCAAAAGCTTTAGTCCCAGATTAAAAGTATCTCCCCCTCAACATTCCAAATGGGAATGTTTAGATTGCAGGGGGAAAAAAAGAGCAGACTACAAACATTTAAAATCAGGTCTAAATACTCTAGAATTACCTTTATTTCGAATATAAAAGGTTGCAAATACATGTGATTTTAAGTTAGACATTGACAGGAGCTTTCTGGCTTAGTAAATTTAAATTTAGCATTGCCCATCTTCTCATTAGCACTGACCAACAGTCCCAGGAAAAGGAGGCAGGAGAGCAGGAAATGTTCCAGGGCTCTGTCCATGTTTCTGCAGCTGAGGCACTGCCCCAGGGCTGGGGGGTTTTACAGGGTGCTGCTAATCCCCTTCCAAAGCCAGAGCAGAACATTTTAGGGTGTTTATTATGGTTTTAGACATTCGTAACTTATCTGATTCATATTTTGGGAGCTAGGAACTCATTTGGAGTTAGGGATAATGAAACAAAATCAGTATATTTTTCACTTTTGGCTTAATTATTCTTAGTAGTAGATTTGGAAGTAATTTCAGTACCTCAAGGACTGCTCAAGCACAATAAAACCCTTTATGATTTTACAGCAACCTGTATTGAATAAACAATCTTATGCACAGTCTATTGTGAAATATTCAATCAATCACTTTCCAAATCCATACATGCATTTTGTAACTCTTCATTGCTCTGGTTTTCTGGCATTTTCATTACAAACACAGCAAAAGAAACAACTTTGCAAACAGTGCAAAAAAATAAGTTCAGACTGTAAAGATGGTCCTGTAAAACCCTTTTCACCCCCTTGCTATCTGGCAGCTGTGGTCCCTTCTGCCCTGACTTTAGCTGGAGTTATTTTAATTTCCCCCCATTCCTGCCTTACCTGGAGTTCTTCACAACAGATGTGTCCTATCTGGGAGATTCCTCTGAACTGCCACAAACCTACCAGGGCATTCAGAATAAATTTACTTTCGCAGAATAATTGCATGGAATTAATCCAGGCTATCACAAAACCTCGGGAGAAACATCTAGTGGCAAACAGCATTTTGTTCACTTACAGCCAAAACAAAAAAGAACAATCCTTTTGTATCCACAGTCAATGCTGCAGGACGAGCTTTAGCTTAACCACAGGAATCTGTTAGCAATGAGGATTTTCTTTGTAAGCAAAATTAGCTTTGCACTCATCTATACATTCATACAGAGCTGCCTCTTGAACAGGGGGTGTGGAGATATTTTTCATCAGGATTTGCAACGATGGGCCAAGGATGGGTTTAAATTGAAAGAGGGGAAATTTAGATGAGATATGTGGAGAAAATTATTCCTTGTGAGGATAGGGAGGCCCTGGCACAGGGTGCCCAGAGACACAGGGTGTCCATCCCTGTGAGAGTCCAAGGCCAGGGCTTGGAGCAACCTGGGATAGGGGAATGTGTCCCTGCCCATGGCAGGGGTGGAGTCAGGTAATCTTTAATGTCCCTTCCAACCCAAACCTTTCTGGGATTTTGAATTCTATGATTTTCTCTCAATGCAAATGTCTGTATCCTGGATGGTGTTTGGCAGGGAGAACTCAGTGACAGATTTTGTGAGGCCAAGGGCTTTGTTTTTACACAGCACCATTTAAAATCAGATCATTGAAAAGCAGGCTTGAAAAATAATATCCTTTCTTTTCTTTCTTTCTAAAGGAATTCCTTATGGTGATGTCTTTGTGGAAAAAACAACTTGCCCAGTCTGGATGTTCAGTTCAAGCTACAGCTCCTCATTTCTTTTAGTTCTGGAGTTCCATCCAGTCCCTCTCACAGAAAATGTGCATTGAAAAGGCCACAGAACGAGATAACCACTGCTGGGCTGAAAATGTGATTTCAGACACCTCTGCTCACCTGGCTCTCAGGTGAGAAAACCTTTCTGTGCTGGGGGAGAGGGGGAAGAGCCTGGAGGTCGCTGCTGCTCCTGTGCCAGAGGCCTGAGCCAGGGCAGAGGGAGGCTCTGGGCACGGAATACAACAAATTGTAGGAGCTTTTCCCACATCCACCCTGAGGAAAGGGCTCTGTGAGCAAGGGGAGCCTGGCAGGGGCAGCAGGAGCTGCTCAGCTCCGCTGGCTTTGGATGATGGGGGATTTCCTCCTCCCTGCTGTGCACCCCCGGAGCTGCTGAACGCTCTGGATGGGTGATTCCTGCCTGGAACCTGCCATCCTGTGCTTTAGCAGCGGCACAGTTTGTAAACAAACTCCTATTTATTCCTTTGCCTACTTAGTTTTGTCTTTTTTATTTTTTTTTTTTTTTTTTTTTTTTTTATCCCGAGCAGTGCTGGTGCCCTCGCGTGGCCAATTTCCTCACTGAAATTGTTGCCTGGTAGCATAAAACAAATAACAACATCGCAGCTCTTACAGAGCCTCTCGGAAGAGAGATGCCAGAGATCTTACAGAGATCTCAGAAGCAAAAAGTGCTCTGAAATGAGAGCAGAAATATCACCAGGAGTTCCTTGTTCATCCCCGTGCCCTCCTGCTCCTCAGGGGGGACCATTTTCAGGGACAGAGGGGACAATCCTCAAAAATCCAGCAGCTCCTGCAGCTGTGATGCACACAAAGGGCAGTGCTGCATACACAGCTCCTGCTGCAGGGGATTTGGGTGCAGAATGCACGTTTTTATCCCTTTTTTTGGCTTTTGGCACATTTTATCTCCTGCAGAACCAGGTAGGGCAGTGAACCAGAGTCACAACAGTGCCGAACGATGCCAGGGTTGTGTTGATTAAGGGTGGGCATTACTCATTCCTTGTTAAATCCTAATTGCACCTAAAAACACTCCAAGAACAAAGGCTTTGGCGTGCAGGAGAGGCTGGGACTCAGAGAGCTGGCAGGGGGAGCAGACTGACAGATCACCCCCCTTTCCATGGGACTGACAGATCACCCCCCTTTCCATGGGATTGACAGATCACCCCCCTTTCCATGGGAGAAGCTGTGTGGATCTCACACAGGGAGCTTGGATCAGGCCAGGGCTGAGCTCAGAGCTCTGCTCTGGCTGCCTGGTGCTGTGTTTCTAAGCCAGGCTGCTGCTTTAGGGCATCACTGAAGTCACTTGGTGAATTGTCACTGACTCAATGGTCAGCAGGAGCCAGCCCTTGGTGTGCATGAAAACACAATTCTTTCCAACTGCATTTAACATGGGCTGCCAGGAACATGACACAGTTCCACTCTGAGTTGTGCTTGCATAGGTTTTCTTCTCTAAAACATAATCTTTTCCTGTGATGTTGTTTCCCAGTTTCCTGCATAAAACCCCAAATTAAAAAAATAATAATTTAAGAAATCATATTTACGTTGTGACAGCTTGGTCATTTTTTCCTCTTGGAAAAGTTTTATTAGCAGCAGTTTTTAAACTGTGCCAGAAACACATCAAGGCTATAAAATCTTTTATTGTGTTTTATTGGTAAAAAGAATGTTGAAAAAAAAATCTACTTGTTGGAGTCCATCCAAAGTTGCCCAATGAAGTAAAATGCAGTAAAATAACCTGGAAAGCAGCTTCTGCAATGGGCTCACTCCCTGAGTGTGAATTCAGTGACTTACTCTGTGTGTGCTTTATCTGCTGTTCACTTATCTCCAGCCTGGAGTGGATCTCCATCCATAAATGCTGGAGATATTTATGGCCTCTCTTGCTGCAGGATTCTGTGTGAGCACATCACAAAACCTCTGGCACAGAGCCCATTGTGCTCATCCTCCCACTTTGTTTTCTATCTGTGCCACTTGGTGTTGCAAAACCTCTTATCCCCAGAGAGACACAGGGATGGAGCCACCCCTAACAGCAAACACCCTGAAACTGCCATTTATTGGATTTTTGCTTTTAGCCCTTATGTTTTGAGGAAAAAGGAGAAGCTCTCTTTCCTAATTCCCTGGCAGCTGTTCAGACAAGGAGACCACATCACCCTCACAATTCTGACCTATCTCCCCAGCTTCCTGATTCTTCATTCTTCCGAGCTACACTCCCTCTCCAACCTTGAATAGGCCTTTTCTGTCTCAGAGAGAAAATCCTTTCTTATTATACAGCCACCAGAAAACCACGTAATTTTTCCAGTGTGTGGTCTGCTGCAACTACACTGAGATATTGGAGTTTTTTCCAAATCAAAACAAAACCCACTTACAATTGTTCTTGGAACAGGAACACTTGTGTAACTGTGCTTGTATTTTTCTGTGTTACAAAATGACTTTCCTTGCATTATATTTGCTGCTTTTGGAAACTTTTTGTCTAAAGCTCAACTGGGTTTATGACCTGGTTTTGCTTTTCAGAGAAAAACATTGGAATTATGGAAGAATATTGGAAGGGAGTGAAATGAGGATGCTTTTCTTTACTGGGTCCCACTGTGGGGAACAGCAGTCTGGTACCCTGGGAAATCTGTGGGCACCTTCTGGAGACTCAAGAAAATCTCCAGAGTCTGGGAGATCTTGTGTTTGACCTGGGATTCCTGAGAAAAGGTGGAGATGAGTGACTCTGAAACTTCCACCAAATTTACTTAGCAGCTCCTGCACTATTATGAAAAAAACCTGCTCTCATAATTTATGCCCTTTGAGCTCACTGAGTAGCTGTTTTCACTAACCACTGGTTTTATTGGGGTAATTTAAAAAAATTAAACTGTTTGAGAACCTGCCACCTCTGTTTTGCAAATGAAGATTGGAAAGAATGGCAAGGACAGGATAAATCTGCAGAATCCATTCTTGTTGTACTAAAATCTCTGATTTTAAAGGTGTCATTTTCAAACAAGCTCCTGAATTTTATATTTTTGATGTTTTTTGGTGCGTGCAGAGAGGTGCAGACACTTCCTCATTTTCTGGAACTCCCAAAACTCCTGAGACTTTGCACTGACACAGTCAAAGGTGCACATTGGGCTTGGAATGCCCAGGCTCAGTGGTTGGTTAACAATCCCAACCATGATAAAATAACAAATGACAGATGTTATAGATACTCCTGGGTGCAATGAGGAAGGTCACAGAAGTTTGCTTCTAAAAATCAATTTTAATTTCTCTTTTCCTGCTGACAGCTTCGTGCTAAGGGTGGGCCTCCATTTGATGTGAGCTCTGCAAGCTGCTGCAGGCTACCAGTGATTGGAATTTACTTGGATTAGTCTAATTGCTGCCTCTGCCATCATCTGTTTGCAATCACAAAGAGGAAGCTTCTGAAGCTTGGGAATGAGAGAAAATGAAGTGTCCTGACAATCACAAAACAGCCAGAAAGCTTTTGGAGGTTTTCCCATCACTGTTTGTGAGTAGGAACAAAAAGAAACAGTTTTATTTTCTTTCCATGTCCATCTTTGCCCTACACCCATAATATAAATGCAGCCAGCACCAAAGAATAGTGGTAATTAGTGAAGGTCCCCAAGCACTGTCAGTTGATAATGAGTAAGAGTTCATGAATTGTTTTGGAAGGGGTTGAATTAGTTCATTATTGAATTAGTTGAATTAGGTCATTACTAAAAACATACAATTGTTCTTTCTATGGATATTCAGCTTAGATTATGAAACATCCACGTTCAGGCCTTTAAATTCAGTTTTATAACACATTTTATCTGTGGTTTTGCCCCAGAAGGGCTCTTTCTCATGCACCAGACAGGCACAAATTGTCAGGAAGTGGACAGATAAAACACTTTAATAACTAAAAACATTCAGACTAATTCTGCTTCTGTCCAGGGCTGGAGGTTTAGGCTGGAGAGGAGAGTTTGGAGCCTTGCAGAGCAGGGAGCTGAGCTCCAGCGAGAGGCAGCTCTGCACAGCCCTGGGAGCCTGGGGACAGCCTGGCCTGGCCTGGCTTCCTCAGCCCTTCAGCTGGGAGAGGTGTGAAAAATGCCAGGGAGAGGTTCTGCACAGGGCACCAGGGAGCTGGAAGCTCTGATTGCTGGCTGAATATTCAGGGATCTCTCTGTCTGCCTGGCCAGGTGGGGAAGGGCAGCAAAGGGAGCAGAAGGTTCTGAGCAGCCTCAGGAGCTGCAGGGTCAGGGCTTCCAGGGACAGGAGGACACAAACTGAGGAAACTCCTTTCTAAACTATCAGGCTCCTTATTTGCTAAGTAAAATGAAAAATTCCATGAGGAAACAGAGGAATACCTGGGATAATCTGAATTCTCTCACAGCCCTTATAGTGACAGTTGTTTGGTGCCATGGCCTGACCTTCTTGTAGCTTGTTTGTTAAATCAAACAAACAGAACCACTGAAAAGAAAAAAAATTTTTAAATCTTTTACTTTTGCTTTTTCAAGGATAAATTCAGAGACAAGGCCTCACTAATTCTCATTAGCAACTTCAGCCAAGTGATGCTACTGGAGACTTAATGTGTTCTTAAAGTGAAATATCTGCCCCAGTGCTTTGCTCCATCACAGCCTCCTTATTGTTCTGGGGACTGAGCTGAAGGTAAATCAGTTCCAAGTGTGGCAAATTACAGCCTGGCTCACTGAATTCTGACAGCCTTTATCACTTTGCCATGGGAAGGGTTAAATACAGCCTGAACACAATAATAATAACAGTATTTTTAATAGCAGTATTTAAGTATTTAAGATGCTGCTAAGTGGTGCTTGGGATTATATTTGTGAACTTTCTTTTTGCTACATCAAATCAAGAAAGAATCTCAGTCCCAGTCATCTCTGCAATACTTGGATTTGATATGATCCAAGCTGATTTAACACATTTTTAAAAAGCTAAGTTACATTCTTTAGAATTCATCTTCCCATTATGCCAAAAATACAAATTCCAAAACATATTTGTAATAATAATAATAACAACAACGCTCCAGACATGCCAGATTTCCAGTCTGGTGGATATAAACTGTTGGCATTGTGCATTTTTCTTTCAGCTGGCCTCTGAAGACAGCATCAGTGAGGAGCAGTGGGAGATAAGCAACACGGAGCAGAAGAAGGAAAAGAAATCCTCAGGGCTGTCAGAACAGTGAGTAAATGTTTTAAAAAATGTTTCTAACAAGCACTTTTCTCTGAGCCTGTGCTGTAAAACAAGCAGCATGACAGGGAATCAGGGATTGATTTCCCTGACAGGATGTGCAGGTGGGACTGCAGGCTTGTATAAACTTGAAAGTTGTATTTATCAAATGGTTTCATGCTTTTAGAAGAACCTGAAGCAACATTTTTTTTCTACAATGTCTTAAAAGAAAAGTTACTTGATTTGTAGCCTAGATCTGAATCAAAAGGGTAAATGTGAATTGTCTGTGAGAGGAATGGTTGTGTAGTGCCTGAGTTAAGTCTGTTAAACCTTTGCTGATGGTTGATTAACTGCTGGAAAAGAACATTAGCCCTGTTGTGTGCTACACATGGAAAGATGTTTCAGGTTTTTTGCAATCAGATACGACAACTTGTTTGGGTTTAGGTGTGTTACACAGCCACGTGCATGGACAGAGGCCTGCAAACAGAGGTAGGGGTAATTCCTTTGCCTTTTCAATTGCAAATTTTAGTGTGAATGCCCCAGAATCAAGTGAGCCAGGAATAATTTCACTCCAGCCTTACTCTGCTTCAGATCAGGCCTTGCTTGTTTGCCCCATGTTTTTAGAAGGAGGTGCTTTAAACCACAGAGAACAAGGTTTGCAAATGCTGTGGCCACTGCTGAGAGGAAGCAGATGCTTTCTTTCCCAGAGCCAGAACTCGGGGCACTGCAAGTTTTGGAGCTCTGTCCCAGAGAAATGGGGGTTTGTTACCACTGAAATCCAAGAATATTTTATACACTGTATTACATTCAGATGATCTCATGCTAAGCAAAACAAGCTTGTGGGACCTCTGATTCTGATTAAGCATTTGGGCTCAAGGGACTGTGCTACCATCCCACCTCACTGGCAGGGGTTTTGTCGTGAGACATTTGTTATGTTTTTGAAGCAAATATTTCTGTGATAAGTGTTATATTAAAACCCACAAGGATATGAATAATCCTGTTTTCAGTGAAGAGTTTAAATGGCATGCTATAAATAAAGCCAAGGCCACACATTGACTCAAAAAGGTAAAAAAAAACTCAACCAGAAATACTGAATAGCTCTGTTCATCCTGCCCATTAAATGGGGTGAGGCCATGGGGAAAAATAGCTTTTAATTGTATCACACAGGAGATGTGAATTAGGACTGCACATGGCAGCCTTAACTCTGGTTTTTCCAGCCCTTGAACACTTGACTTTCCAACCTTAACTTAGGTGGGTGGGGAGGTTCTTATTAATTTTGTCACAAGCAGCTCAATTCCCCTTGAAAGCAATTGGTGATTTCAAATTTATTCTGCTCGTCCATTCCATTCACAAAGCCTCAACTGCTGGTTTTTAAACTGGGCTAGGGATGACAAATTCTCCCTTAAAAGGATGATTTGACTGGTTATGAAGAGAGGCTCTCAGCTGCCATCTTCACTCCTCTGTGCTCATAAACCTCCAGCCACGAGACAAAGCTCAGCAAGGCGCCCCAAGGAAAGCTGAGCAGCCTCCAAAGCCATTGTGCTGCAGTGACATCAGCACTCAGACATTTCCACTTGGCTTCCCCAGCACATCCAGGCTCTGAGGGGCTCTGCAGCCAGCACACACTGACTCTTTATGGCTCCCCCACTGGGAACATGGCTCTGGGAGAGACCCACAGAGAGTGCTGGGCCCAAAACCCAGACAGGCTCCTTCTGTGCTGAGGGATTTGCCTTCCAAGCCTGGGCAGTGACTGTGCCCTTCAGCCAGAGCCTGTGTGGGGAGCAAAGCTGAAATTCAGCCTGTGATCCCCAGCCCTGGGCTCTCTGGCTGCTGGGCATCAGCCTTTGTGCATCTCACACACTGTTTGTGCCACCTGAAAGTCACTCCTGATGTTGCTGCTGGCCCTTTCTGAGAAGCTGAAAAATCCCTTGCTCTGTTGTTTTCCATCTCCCAGTGTGGGATATCATGGGCATAATGCTGAGCTCCACTTTGAAGTGCTGGAAGGGCTGGAGATGAAAAATGCCCTTTGATTAGGGATTATTTTAGCTCTTAAGTATTCCTGGTGACTCTCTAGGATCATTCATTCCTTTAACAGCACCTGAAGGAATTCCAGCACTCTAATCCCCACTTTAAACATAGGAAGTAGATGCACTTGGGCAGGATAAGAACTGGTTTTGTGCTTTCTTAGTGTAGCAGAGGTGGGGCAGGAACAGAGGAATACATTGATGTTCTTGGGCCAGAATGTTTTACCTTTCCTGGACTGGTCTTTTTTTTTGGAGAAAATAATTTTCCTCAACCTTCCCCCATCTCCTTACTGATGTCTTTCCATGTAGAAATAATATTTGGGATCCAAGACTGTGCCTTCTGAAGTGGTTTCCATCTTGCTGTCCTCCTAAGAGAACTTCAACCTTTATTGAATGATCATGTTCAGCTACATATAATTGCAAATCCATAAAAAAACAAGTCCCCTTGTATTTATATACTCTGCAGCAAAATGTACCTTTAAGGAGAAAACATTGCTTCAGTGTGACTGTCTGAATTTATTGGCTATTAGAAACCTTACAGTGTATGGCTCACATTTTAGAACTCTTGATTTCAAGCTTCATGTGGTCAGGAAATATAAAAATACATTTATTTATGTCATCTACTAAAAATCTCAACCTATGTTCCTGCGAGTCGAACCCAATCTGTGTTTATGTTGGAGATGAATGATTGGTTTGTAGCTGCCTGTGTTTCTAGCCAGGCTCAATGGAATGATTCTGCAGCACAACTCTGGGTGTATTTTTTTAAAAAAACTTCTTTTTATTTACTGCATGTGACAGCAATTTCCTTCCTCCCAGAAGCCACTGCCCAGTTCTCAAGGGCAGTGCAGCTGCCTGACTCCTATCAGGCTGTGGACGTGGGGTGCTGGCATTTACTCAATTGTTCAAGGTTGTCAAAATCCAGGCAAATATTTCATTATTCCTGATACCTGTTCACTGTTGCAACCTTGGATTTGATTTGCTTTCCCAAGCCTTTACAGCTGATATTTGCACAAGCTTTCCTTGTTATTGAAATGCAGGAAAATAAATCTGAATAGAGTTTCTCCTCAGATATTTGATAACTGGATGTCTGTGTCAGATGGGCTGCAGCAGCTTCCCTGTGGTGCCTTCTCTCGCAGGAGCTTTGGTTTTGGTTTTGTTCCTGGGGTGAAATCCCCACACAGGGATCTCAGCTGACCTTTCCTGTACATCAAACCAGGTCTGGCTCCCCTGAGCTGGGACTGCAGAGGGTTTGATGGCATTTCCTGCAGCAGGTACAGCTGAGAGCAGCTCTGCCCTCCTGCCATCAGCACATTGCATCTTTTTGTGCAGCAAATCTCCCATCCTGCGTAGGTGGGCAATGAATATTAACATGATGCAAATGATTTTCTTTCAAATGTGAAAGCTCCCAGATCGAAAACACAATATCCAGGAACCTGGAGCTATTCTACTCCCTCTGAGCAGAACAGGCTTCTTGCCTTTGACTTCAGTGATTGCAGGGTCAAACTCGAAGTTTCAAATATGTTGAAAGTAAAATTTCTTTTTCCTCTGAAAGTGAGGGTGAATAACCAACTTGGTAAAAAAGGTGTAAAGAATACAGAGCAGAAAAAGCTGGGGGAAAGTTTCAGAGAATTTAAAAAATAGCTTTAAAAGTCTTGCTTGAGAATCCACAAGTTTGTCAGAAAATCAGAAGCTGAGGTTGTTAGAAAGGATTGTGGGATTTCTTTGGATAAAAGCAGGAGAAGAACTGAGGAAAAGCTGAATTACTGTGCCTGGAACTTCCATATCTTTCATATCATACTCTAAAATGAGATCTGGATCACTCATTCACCTTGACACCTACTGAGGAATTCATACCTTGGGGTTATTCACCCAGGGAGGAAATAAGGGTTTAAATATCTTTGGGTTTCCATGTCTTCTCTACATTGTGTCTCCCTTAATATATAAAGACTCTTAAAACAACATTAATGTGTGTTACAGAACTGAAACTAATATAAATGTAGGGTAGTTCTTTCATGAGGCTATTTTTAAATTCATATTTGCACTAATTTAGTTTTAAAAATCATACCTGCGTCTGTCAGTATCAGAGCTGTGCTCATCCTGCAGTTTTGGTATGAATTGTACTTAATTTTTATTGAAAGATTCTCTAAAATTATGGGAAAGCATTGATTATTCCAAAATATACTTTTTAATTAAGGTGTTCTCATGAGTGCCATCAGCCAGCAAACAGTCCCAATGCTCTGGTGGGACAATAAATTTGTGTGGATCTCCCAGCCCTTGCAATCCTGTATGAAGAGTTGGGTGATTTTAAAGGATCTGCTTTGTTTGCTCTAGGAATTCACCATCTCTGGGGCAGAACTTCCAGTTGCTTTAACAGTGTGTGTCAGGAGTAGCAGCCAAGTCCTGAATATTCTCAGCTCCTCAGGCCAGCCCCTAAATGCATATTGTGAAGAAAAAAAGGAAAAAAGAAAAAAAAAAGGAAAACAACTCTACAAATCCACTTTGGGAAGGCCTTTTTATGGGTGTGCTTGAAAGAAAATCAGCCAGAGATAATGTCCATCAAACAATTCCATGCAGGAAAACAGGATGGAGCTGTTATACAAGGCTTGAACCCCAACAGCAATGGAGAGTCTGTTGTTCTGTCTCTGGGATATCCCCTTCATGAAGGTTTTTGACTTGTATAAGGATTTCTGTATAGATTTGCCATAAAGTAGCCAAGGTCTCCTGGGCTCCTCTGCCTTGTCCTGCCACAGAAATCTCATCTAACAGCCCTGGTTTGGGAAAGGAGCCATGAGGGGAAAAAAAGAGAACAGGCTCCTTTTGTAGCTAATAACTTCCTTTAATTGGTAATTAAGCTGCCTGCTACTTATAAATGTCAATAAAGGTCAAAATATTTAGAAGCAGAATCATTTTAGTGGCTTCCCATTTCTCATTGCATAAGCTGCCTGCTCGGACCACACACAGGCACATTTGAAGATGGTTTGGATTTCAGAGCCCTCGTCTTCCCACCAAATTCTTCTCTTCAGCAGCCCAGAAGGGCCAGAGCAGCTTTAGTCAATAGGAGGGAGGATGTGAGCGGAGTCTTCTGGGTGAGCATTCCTCACATTTTGGAATTGCACCGCAGGCGCTGGCCTGGAGCTGCAGGGCCCGGCCAGATGCTGCTCTCATTTACTGCTGCACTCAGGGAGAGGGGCTGCTGCCCATCCATGTGCAAAACCACTCAAGGAAAAGCTGCCTGCTAACAGATTAAACACCAACTGCAGCTTGGAAAGGAGAATTAGTGTAAATCCCCTTGTTTCTGAGAAAAATACGGAAGGTTTTGCTTGCGGGGTTAACATGCACAAACGCTTCTCCTCACTGCATGGATCTGCTGATTTTGTGAGCGCTCTTCCCACTGAAATTAATCAGTTTACAAGGGGGCAAGTGAGGGGACATTTGGCTTTGAAGAGTGCAGAGAATGTATTCCCAGAGGGATCTTTGATCTTTTTATGGTGTTTTGTTTCTGAAGTGTGTGTGTGTGTCCTGCAGGGACTTGGCATTTTGGAAATCAGAGCCATGGGGACTGGGCTTTGATATTGCACGGAATATAGCTGGAATATTAGAATATGAATATGGCCTCCCTTTTAATGCTTTCCCAAAGGATTCTCAAGAGGCTCAGAGCTTAATTTACCATTCCATGAGCTCCCCACGTAGGACAGGGTGGGGTTTTTTGGGAGGACAGTGCTTTGTTGAGTCTGAAAGTGGAGATGAGCTGACCAGGATGTCAGGTAGAGCTGGGAATGGACTTCTCTTCCTTCCAGACTAAACTGGGGATTTTGGTGAGGGTGCCACATGCCACAGCTCAACTTTACTCTTTGTAGCATCAGTCTGGGTAGGTGGGAGAGCTGAAAATGTCCTGAAAGGGGCGAGGTCCTCTTGGCACATTCATCCTGCCTGGGACGTTCCAAATGGAGCCCCCCAAAGCAGCCAGGCCCAGCTGCCACTGGAGGCCAAGATTCCATGGATGTAAAAGATCCATGGATCCAAGATTCCATGGGTGTAAACAATCCATGGATTCAAGATGGCATGGGTGTAAACAATCCATTGATCCAAGATTCCATGGGTATAAATAATCCACGGATCCAAGATTCCATGAGTGTAAATAATCCATGGATCCAATATTCCATGGAAGTAAATAATCCATGGATCCAAGATTCCGTGGGTGTAAATCATCATTCCAGCCGTGTGGAATCTCCATGTTCTCCTGGGGTAGATTTTCACTGGCTGCACCATTATGGGTTTACAAATAAAGGTGCTTTTGCCATAAAAACATCAAGCCAGGGAAGCACGAATCACTCATGCTGATGTGAATCCTGCTCCCTGTGTCAGCCTCAAATGTTTTCTGCAAAGATTTGGAGGAAGTGGCTGTGAAAAGCAGATTTATACATCCAAGTGGTGGCTTTCAAAAGCCAAAAATGCTCTCCAAAGTCAGGAGATTTTGTTAAAGACAGCTTAAAGCAGATCAGTATGCTTTCAAAGGTCAATGTTTCCTGGGTGTTTTTGAGTCATTGGAATATTTGTATCTATTTTCTTCCAAACTTTTATTCTGTAATTGTGATGGAGAGAAGCTTTGAATTAAAAACTCTGAAAACAGAGCACTCTGAAAATCACTTTCACGATTTCAGAAGCTGCTCATTTGCTAATAATACATATAATTATCCCAGAAGAGTAATAGAACTGTCTGACCATCATACCAGAAAAATAATATATATTTTGATATTAAAGACACAAACATGAATTAAATAGCATTTTGAGACTTTTGAGATGAAGTTCATATTGCTTCATCTTTCATAAATCCTCTCATAATTTGGCTGGGGGTGGTAATGTCTACATGGCTATCTTAAGAGCCAAAAATGGACAAATGAAGATAAACACTCCAGGAATTTAAACTTCCATTTTCATCTCACAGTTTCTGTAACATGATTAGGGTTTGTCCTGATCCTTCTGCTAAAACTCTTCCCCAGTATCAGCACGGCCCCTCACCAGGCAGGATTTGTGTCTGTGCCTCCCTGTCTGCCCTGACCCATCCCTGTCCCACGTCCTTCAGCTGATGGAATTTGCAGATTATTGGAGGAGGAACAGAGGAATGGGAAAGTTGGCTTATTTCTTACATCATGATTCTGTGCATCTTCAGTGGGACTGAAGGAAAAAGCAAACAGAGGGAAAGAAAATGAATGCGAGACAAAAAACCAAAATACATTAAAAATCAGAGGATGAAAGAAAATTATTCCATAATTCCAGTGTGTTAAAAAAAAATCTCTATATTCTCCTGGGATATGGGTAAGAAGCAGGGAAAGATTGGGGAGGAAGGTGGGAAGAGTTGGGCTTTTCCTTTCCCTTTCCTTCTCATCTCCCTGCAAGTTTTGTGTAGCTTGGGCAGCACGGAAACGCCTGTGGTCACTCCTTAGGAATTCTTTCCTGTGTTCCTTTCTCTCCTCATTCACACAGACAGTAAATCTCTGCTGTCAGTCCTGTACCCCTGACAGCTCCAGCCACCAACAAATGGTGCTGCACATTTTCCTGATGGTTTCCCAGCACCGAGTGTATGATTTAGATCCTTCAGCCTCCAAAGTGCTCCACTGGGTGTCCTTTAATATTGCATTATATTACTCATGATGCATAGTCGATTCCACTGCTTCCATTTACTTTAGCAATGATAAATGGCACAAACTGGACGAGAAGTTTATAAATTTCAAGTGCTTTGTAGGCAACTGTTACCCAGAGAAATTTTCAAACTGTTTGTTACTTTGGGTCATGGAAAAATTGCTTCCAGAAGCTTGGTTAATGAGTTTCAAAACAGGGTAAAATGCATGAATTCTTTATGACTGAGAAGCATATTAGTGTCAGGATTTTCCCTTCTGTAGGGATCGTCGATTCTGCACAGTTAATATTTAAAAAGAGATAAAATATATAGAAAAAGGAAAAAAAAAGGGAAATTAGGAAGGAGTTAAGGAGTATTTGCAGGATACAGTTCTCTCAATTCCCCACAAGCAGTGAGGTAAAGTGGTCAGTGAGAGAAATACGGGATGATGGCTTTACTGCACAGAAGTGCTGAGCCTTCGGGCACGGAACGCACCCAGAAATGTTCATTCTTATTTAATCCTCGCAGGAGGGGCCACTCCTGTCCTGCCTGTGAGAGCTCACAGTCCCCAAAATTAGTCCCGAGGATGTCGGGTCTGCCCGAGCCCCTGCAGTGCTTGACAGAGGGGATCGTGGCTTTAAACTGCCAGAGGGCAGGGTGAGATGGGAGATTGGGAAGGAATTGTTCCCGGGGAGGGTGGGGACGGTGGGGTGCCCAGAGAAACTGGCGCATCCCTGGAAATGTCCAAGGCCAGGTTGAAGGGGGCTTGGAGCAACCTGGGATACGGGAAAGTGTGGCCCGTGGGGTGGAACGAGATGATCTCTAATGTCTCTTCCAACCCAAACCATTCTGTGATTGTGGCTCGGAGGAGCGAGCGGTGAGAGGAGCCGGCAGCGGCCGCACGATGGCAGCGTGGGATCGGCGCTGCGGCCGCGGGACCGGGAGCGGCCCGAGGGGACCGGGGAACCCCCGGGATCGGGGGATTCGGGACCATCCCGGGGGAACCGAGGAACCACTGAATTCCCGGAGTCGGGAGAGCCGGGACCATCCCGGGGGAA
>VZTZ01014947.1:180400-201921 GCA_013400955.1 Drymodes brunneopygia | reverse complement strand
CGCTCCGCAGTGCCCTCGCCGTGCCCTGCCCCGCTCCGGGGGAAGGCTCGGCGGGAGGAGCTCAGAGGCGCTGGAGGCCGCGCAGGGAGGAGCTGCTGCCGCGCGGGTCTCGGCCTGAGGATCGCGGATACCCAGGCCTGGTACTTACTGTTGCTTGTGTGTCTCGATTTCAGCCAGTCGAAAAATTACAGATTGGTCATGCCTGCTTAATTTCCTGAATCTGTTTCCTCCGTTTTTCTGTAGAGGTAACTTTGCAAAGCCATAATGCTTTTCTTTTTCTCTCGTTTGTTTTAATATTTTAGACATGCTCCGTTTATCTACAGTACTCCGTCAGATCAGACCAGTGTCCAGAGCCCTCGCCCCCCATCTAACACGAGCCTATGCAAAAGATGTGAAGTTCGGAGCAGACGCGAGAGCTCTGATGCTACAAGGAGTAGATCTTTTAGCAGATGCTGTAGCTGTCACCATGGGGCCAAAGGTAATGGAAGATTTGGCCTTTGTGTTAGCACAGACCTGGCTGAAAATGCTGTAACAGAGAACAATTGTGGGGGTTCTCTTGGTGAAGCTGCACTATTGAATTTGCAGAGCTGCAACGCAAGGGGGTAGGGGCATGGACAGGCTCCTGCAAGCAGCTGTAGTCTCAGGTTGGTCACCAGAGGTGTGACAGTAGTGTTTGTGCTCCTCGTAGTAACAAAGTAAAATTACTTGGATCCCTGTGAAAGGTGCACTGTATTTGTTAAACAGTTTGAAGGTTAAGGAGATGTGCATAATGTGTTACCAGCTCAGTTGATAACCTGTAGCAGTACAGTATATAATGTAACTGTCTGTGTCCTGGGGTAGGTTAATTACCATGTGGGTGGGTCGGTTGGGGGTTTTTTATGGTGTTTGTCTTGTTTGTTAACTTTTTTTTTTACAAATTACAATTTTGTAGCAGTTTACCTTCCAGTATTAATAAGGAAAAAAACATCTAAAGTGTAACATTGAGTTTTCAATTGGCTGGTAAATGTTACCAGCCGAAGTGAAATTCCGTGGTAGTGGCACTGATCTGTCTTACCCCATATTCTGTCCTGTAAGGGAGATCTGGGTCTCTTGAAAACCAGCTCTAGTATTCTGCATAGTCATGCAATGTGCAATAGGGCTTGAAGTGAGATTCCTCTTTTTGAGGAAGAGACACTGATTTTCTTGGGGCTCATGTGAATATCTGTTCCCTGTAGCAGCATGTGCATGATAGTTCTTCTGAGGGCTGCTTGGCCTCTGTAACATTAATTCATACATTTCCTGCACATTTTTAATGCTCTATCAGCTTTATTCAGAGGCAAAAGTGCTGTAAGCTGAGCAGATGAAGGTTAAGGAACAATTAAGTTAGCAAGCTCTGGCTGCTTCCATAAAGGAACAAAGTTTAAGTGTAGCCAGTTAATTTAACTCTTGGTTTTTTGGATCAGGCTACTCTGTGAACGCCTAAGCATAGTTCTAATCCACTGGCTAAAGGGCAGTTGCTGATGCAACTTCATGTAACCTTAGGGGATTTTTGTTATGCAGTTCTCCATGTATTTGTAGAAATAGAGGGGTTGTACTGCAGTGCCTGATTCTTTTCTGGCATTTTTAAGAAACATCAGTCAGGTGAGGAAACTTCTTTGGTATTGTTCTGCATTTCAAGGAACCTGGTCTGCAGTCTCACACAATCTCTTGGTCCTGCTCCAGCATGTTGAACACAACTGGTTTGTGTGGGAGCTCAGCTTCTCTCAATATTCAGGGCCATTCTAAACACCATGTAGTTACTGGTGGTGTTTGTTCCCTTCTTCAGGAAAACACACGGGTGTTTTTGCTGAGAGCAAATCCTTTAATGGGATTTGTTATAGGTGGGTTTTTTTGTGCCCCTCTTCTCAGAGCTGCAGACTAAACATTTGTAATAAGACCATATCAAAATACAAAATAAAATTAAGCAAATTAGGAGATGACATACAAAGACCGTACTGGTAGCAGGCTCCTCCAGAGACGAGTTTTCTTATTGTTGAATCACTATTCTATTTGGAAGTGCTATTATATTTAGAAGATAATAGTAGAGAATGTATTAGTTTGGCATAACTGTTCCATGGCACAGAGGTAAATTTCCGTAAGCTCCTCCCCAGGTTCAGCCCGAGGAACTGAAGCAAAACCTTTCCTTGTGGCTCCTGGGGTGGTTGTGCTTCAGAGCAGCGTGGCTGTGCCTGGCAGGCAGCCAGAGCTGGGTCAGTCACTGAGGCAGATGTGTGCGGGCTCTGACAGGGGAGGGGCCTGGGTGCTGCATGGGAATCGTGGCCTGGCTGGCCTGGCACGTGATCCCCACGCTGGGCTGGGAGAGCTCTGGCAGGGGATAGCGGGAACAGCTCTGAGCAGGACCTGCCAGAGCAGGTGAAGGGACCTGTGCAGGGCTGGCTGGGAGAGACAGTGCTGAGCTAGGGCTGCTGCTCTCCCTTCCCTCTCCCAGCAACTCCAGCTGTCAGGACAGTAGAGGAGTTTCAGGGCAGCAGGAGGCCAGAGTTGGGTCCTTGTGTGTCTGCTGCCTCCAGCTCAAACTGGGATAAGATTGTTTGGGGCAGCCATTGACTATTGAATTAATCTGTGAACAAGCAATCCCCTTGTGCAGGTGCATTTGCTTGTGTTCCTTGTATGGTTCAGTTTCCCATGTTAACTGTTTCTGTTGGAGAGAATAGTCCAGCTTTTCAGTTGGATCAAAGTGCCAACTAGGATGAGAAAAGCTTAGTAACTTGCAGTGTTTGAGAAATTATTATAACACATCAACACAAATTTGAAGTATTCTCCGTTCTCTTTGCTAATCACTAATGAGGTTTGTAAGTCTTTTTTTGTTCCAGCACATGCAATAAATTGAGCTTTGTATTACTTCTTTTCAATCACAAAAAAATTTTATTGTGATCTGATGAAAACTTTGGAAATTAGGTTGAGTTGATATATCTCATTTTTGGGATAAAATATTAGCATTAGAAGGAATCTCTTCAATTTGTTCTCTTAAGGTCAGTCTTACTTAGTTGCCGACTGTGGTATTAAGCATTATGGCTGAAGAATGGAGTCTCATTCTGTGAAAGCATAAAGCCTTTGAGCCATTCTTCCAGTTTTGGAGAACCTTGGTGATAAAGTGTGTGCTTGAGAAGTCCCAGCTGAATGCCCCACATGAGGTATTCAGCTGTGACTGTTCAAAAGGATCTTAATTTTCAGTTGAGCTATTGAGAGTGACATGCTGTGGGTTGGCTTGGATTTAAAATTTGTTCTTTGTTCCTCTAGGGAAGAACAGTTATTATTGAACAAAGTTGGGGAAGTCCCAAAGTGACAAAAGATGGTGTGACAGTAGCAAAGGCAATTGACTTGAAAGACAAATACAAAAACATAGGAGCCAAGTTAGTTCAAGACGTTGCCAACAATACCAACGAAGAAGCAGGAGATGGAACCACTACTGCAACAGTCCTGGCACGTGCTATTGCCAAGGAAGGCTTTGAGAAGATCAGCAAAGGAGCCAATCCAGTAGAAATCAGGAGGGGTAACTTCTTCTGTTGGTTTTAATATTTGATCACTGTCTCTTATTTTTGATATCCTAAGTTTGACTTGTTTTCCATTTGAAGAGTTACCATAAAGGATTATATGAAGTGATGTTTAGAGAACATGATTGTTCAGAGTCTGCAATGTAAGAAAAACAGTCATTAATTTTTCTAATCGTTTTACAGTTTTATATGCAGTTAACTTATTTAATTTGTTGTAAGTGAACTCCAGTTAAAGCCATTTCTGCATTTAGTTAATACAATAGCCGTGTAAACAAATCTGTGGCAAATTTTGATCATGGTAGTATGTCACACCAATTTCAAAAAACCAATCACTACATATACAAACGACGGCATGGAATAAGAACTATTTGAACATGCAAATGATGCGTTTTTGCAGTGTGGACTTTTGTTTGAAAGGAAGCCTGTTCGTTGTGGTGGGTGGGTGCTTGGTTTGTGTTTTCTGTGCTCTGTACCTTGTTTTGTTCACTCACAAGTGCTCTGTTTATCTTTAGGGGTGATGCTGGCAGTGGATGCCATCATAGGTGAACTGAAGAAGCTGTCAAAACCTGTTACAACTCCAGAAGAAATTGCACAGGTAAGAAAAAAAACACAATAAAATGTAACCCAAGTTTAGGCAGGTGTTTTTCAGAAAAAGTTTTGTGAGCTCAGGTTTAATGAAGTTAGGTTGTGTGCATCTGGCACTGGGTACTTTTCTTTGTGCATCAGAAATCACCTTCAATTGCACTGCTAGAATCTAGTTCGGAAGTAGGCAGATTTTTTCATGTTCAAGTTTCATTCCAAAGTGTGGTCTAAAATCATAAATGTGTGTACTTGGGCTGAATTGATGGGAGCAAAGCTCTGTTCTGGATGGAGGTGATGGCAGAGTACTGAGGGTGTGGCAGATCTGCTGTGGGAGGCTCAGGTTCAGGTATGTTGGTGGTGTTGGGTTATTTGTCCCTGTGCCTGGACATGGCCTGGATGTGAGCCCAGTGCAGGGAATTTGGGCCTGTGCTGCAGCTGCCCAAGAGCCTGAGCCCTTCTCAAAGAGTTTCTGGCTCCTGCTGTGAATGTGCTGCAGTCAGCTGCCCTGCCTTGTCAGAAATGGGAGCATTGCAGATGGTTATTCTGATTTTTCTATTGTGAGGAAACATCCTGTATTGTCAAGTGATTAAATGTCTTACTCTTTTAGGTTGCCACGATATCAGCAAATGGAGATCAGGAAATTGGCAATATCATCTCTGATGCCATGAAAAAGGTTGGCCGAAAGGGTGTGATCACAGTCAAGGTAAGCACTGGCCAACATACAAAGTGACCAGTGACTGTATCTTCTCCAGTTTGGGCTGGCTCTTGTCACTTGTGATACTGCTGCTACAGCTCACATTCTGTAATTCCCACCTTAATTCCTCCCCAGCTCCTGTAGGTCAGAGTTTGATCACTGTTCCGTCTTACATTCCTTCTATTTTGAAAAGAAGCATGTGAAACTGATGTGGGATTCAGAGCCTTTCACTCTGTTGTGCATAATATGCTAAAACTGTACTTGTGCTTTTGGTAGCAAATATTGGAGATTTTAATGCAGACTTCCTTGCATCTAAACAGGATGGCAAAACTCTGAACGATGAATTGGAAATCATTGAGGGTATGAAATTTGACAGAGGCTACATCTCTCCATATTTTATTAACACAACTAAAGGTGAGTTAACAATAGGCCATGTCAAACACCTTCCAGTGGCTCTGTCAGTCAGAAATAATGGCACCTGTTAAAGGCTTTACAGTCCCTTATGCTGTGCACCACAGCAAAGAGAGCACGGGGTCCTTCCCCATCAGAAAGCTTGAATGTGGTAAAAGCTTGGAGTTCTGGGGGTTCTTTTTTCTTCTCTGCAAAGTGTGGACAGTGTTCCTGTGAACGTCAGGCTGGCTTTGCAACACAGCAGAACAATGGAGAATTGAGAGTGGAGTCTTGGAGAAAACAAACTGTCTCTTTTATTTTAATGCAGTTCAAAAGTGCAACCATTGCACCAAAGCATCTGCTTATATTAAAAGAATGCTGGTTATGTTTGTGTAATGGAAGTGTTCAGATAATGCATGTTGTTTCTGCAGGGCAGAAATGTGAATTCCAGGATGCTTATGTTTTAATCAGTGAAAAGAAAATTTCTAGTGTACAGTCCATAGTTCCAGCTCTTGAAATTGCCAATGCCAACCGCAAACCTTTGGTCATCATTGCTGAAGATGTTGATGGAGAAGCCCTCAGCACTCTAGTCTTGAACAGGTGAGGTTTAAAATCCATTCTTTCCTACAAATCTTGCTTTTTTTATTTCCATCCTTTTAAAGGAACACATACAAAAGTGTGTGTTTGGTTTTTTTACTGTGTAAGGCTGTTTGTTCTCTTATCTGTGCCAAAGAAACAGCAGCTTTTAACATTGCCATACTTTGTATCAACTCAGACAGAACCTCAGGTGTGTTCTAACTACGTTTTGGAGCAAAACCACCTCAGTTCATTATGGTCTTTGTTTCCTTGACTGTTAGAGCTGTACTGAAATAATTTGGCTTAGTAATTTGACTAATTCTGTGAATCTTTCTCTTTAGACTGAAGGTTGGCCTTCAGGTTGTTGCTGTAAAAGCACCAGGTTTTGGTGACAACAGGAAAAACCAACTTAAGGACATGGCGATTGCTACTGGTGGTGCTGTAAGTTAAAGTGTTTTAAGTGGCTTTTTGCTCTGAGGAATGTTAATGCTTTTTAAGAAGGAAAATAATGTGCATTTTTAGGTCTTTGGCTTGTATTTATTTGCTGGGTTGTAGGCTGTGTTCTGTTCTTTCAAAAATGTAACAGTAACTGATGTTTGAATCTTCTGTTTTTTTAAAATGCAGGCACTGATAATTGTGTAATAGAATCCTGGCCAACCATAAGTAGTGATACATTCTTGTAACTGACTGAAGTCACACGTGATTGCCTTGCAGGATTTAGATTGTTAAGGAGAAGGAGGAACTCCAAACCCATCTCTTAGAAATGGCAAAGCTTTCTTGCTGCCTTATAAAACTGATTGTTTCACAATCACCTGGACTCAGATGTGGCAAATACCATTATTTTAAATGTTTGGAATGGACTGGATGAATTTTCTTAGTACTAAATTTTGTATATAGGTGATGCACTGGTTAATGTCCCTTTGTGCTGCCCGTTTTTTAATATGCACTTCTAAATCATAGCATGATATCGGGACCCAGAGGAGGCTGTTGAAATAAAACTTCATGTTTAAGCTAATGGCAGCACAAAGTAACAAACCAGCAAGCTGTTCTAAAGTCAGTGAAGTGTCAGTATCTGGAACTTCTCAAAGTACAAGGAAATGACCAATGACAGGACCCAAGGAGACACCATGAAACTGTGTCAGGGGAGGTTTAGGTTGGGTATCAGGAAGAGGTTCTTCACCCAGAGGGTGAAACTGCAGTCATGTGGTTATTTTGCACCATTAGCCTGCTCTATGTGTTCATGTGCCTGTAGATAAAAAACCTGATGTTTGGGGAGCCTGTGAATTCCAACTTCTCACATAATTTCTTTCAGGTGTTCGGAGAAGAGGGTTTGAACCTAAACGTCGAAGATATTCAGCCTCATGATTTTGGTAAAGTTGGAGAGGTCATTGTGACAAAAGATGACACCATGCTCCTTAAGGGGAAGGGTGAAAAGGCTCAGATTGAAAAACGCATTCAAGAAATAATCGAGCAGCTAGAGGTTACCACCAGTGACTATGAAAAAGAGAAACTGAATGAGCGATTGGCCAAACTCTCTGATGGAGTAGCAGTATTGAAGGTATTAAGAACTTGATGAAATGATGAACTAAAGCTGTGCTTAGGCTTCTTGAGTGCTGAGGTACAGAAGAAGACTGCCAGTATGGGAGAGGGTGGGTTGGCTTTCAGGCACTTCTTAGGCATTGGCTACTTGATTTGGTGGCAGCAGTGCTGTCCCACCCGGGCTCCTTGTGCAGCCCTTGACGTGTCCTTGCTGCTTGCAGGTGGGTGGCACGAGTGACGTTGAGGTGAACGAGAAGAAGGACAGGGTCACCGATGCCCTGAACGCCACCCGAGCGGCCGTGGAGGAGGGCATTGTCCCAGGGGGTGGCTGTGCACTGCTGCGCTGCATCCCAGCCTTAGATGCCTTAACTCCAGCCAACGAGGATCAGAAAATTGGTAAGCCAATGGCTTGAACATGTGTGCGAAAGTGATACAAGCAGGCTTTGTCCTGTCCTGAGACTTTATCATGAAGGTGCAGGTGGCTTTCAGTGAGTTCTTAGTTACTTTATCTCAGGAACACATTTCTTTGGTGTAGTGGTCTCTGCTTTTAAGTGGGAAGGAGCTTTTTCACTGCATCACTGACTGGACTATGAAAGATGCAGTAGCAGTAAAGCAGCAGTATCCCAGCAGAGAGTGACAAATGCTTCAAGTTGGGAGCTGGCTGTTAAAGTCATTGCAGACAAACAAAATCTAATAATGCTCAAGAGACTGTGGCAAACAAAATGGAGAAAGGATTTGTGTCACATTACACATAAATACAAAGAGTAATAATACTCCTTACTACTTTCTGTAGAAGTAAGACTAAAATGTACATGAATATCCTGCAGAGATTTGTTGGGAGGTGTTTAGTAGCAAAGAACCTTTCCTCCTGGAACTGATAAAAATAGCTTGTGTTCTTGCTTGGAGGGTTTTCTCTTTGTATTGATCTCCAGCACGAGGGCATTCCTTGGCAGTGGGAGCAGTGTCTGCACGGAGCTCCAACCATCCTGTTTCTTACAGGCATTGATATAATCAAGAGAACGCTGAGAATCCCAGCAATGACCATTGCGAAGAATGCCGGTGTGGAAGGATCATTGATAGTTGAAAAAATCCTGCAGAGCCCATCAGAAGTTGGCTACGATGCAATGCTTGGGGACTTTGTAAATATGGTAGAAAAAGGAATCATAGACCCAACAAAGGTAACCTAAAGGTCCTAATTCTTAGCTTTGCTTCCTCCCACCTGCGGTGGTCAGCAGGTTTTAATTTGTTTGTTGCCTATTTTTAGGTTGTGAGAACTGCTCTGATGGACGCCGCAGGTGTTGCATCTCTCCTATCGACAGCAGAAGCAGTGGTGACTGAAGTTCCTAAAGAAGAGAAGGAGCCGGCAATGGGAGGAATGGGTGGGATGGGTGGAGGAATGGGAGGTGGCATGTTCTAATTCTTGGGGTAGGGATGCATCATGAGCTGTGCTGTTGAAGACTGACAGTTCTGACTTCAAAAACTTGAGCTATCAGTGTGAAAGGATGGATAGTGACTGAAGTGAGGCTGGTGTTGAAAAGAATCACTGTAACCATCAGTTACCGGATTTCATTTAACACACGTGTAATTGTTTACAGTCATTGTCCATGCCTACAGATAATTTATTTTGTATTTTTTGAATAAAGACATTTGTACATTCCTGATAACTGGGTGCAAGATCCATCTCCCAAGGTCCTGATTTGAACTTAATTAAGGCACTTGATATTCTATTTCAGAATTTCTTGGTGCTTGCTAGTACTAGGAAGAACTTGGAAGCCACTGTGCGTGAGACTAGACAATTGTGTACAAAGTAGGCAAATAGAGTTATGTGACCTTTATGTAATAAACTGCTCAAAAGTTACAAAATGTATCACCTTCTTCATCTGCACACAAAGCCATAGAAACGGGAGAGCCTGGACAGCGTGCTGCTGCTTCTAAGATTTAGTAGAAATTGACACTTATGCTTGAAAAAATGATAGGGCATTTCACTCCAAGAAACATTCCTTTGTCCAGAATGTTTCTCAGAAATGCAAGTGCTTTAATTTTGGTAAGAAATATCTAAGCTGAACTGCACTACAGTTCTTTGAAATATTAAACAATGCTCTGAAAACAAGGCACGTGCACTGGCTTTATTTTGCCCTATCTGCTTGTTTCACATGCTGGAACAGGCCCGGTGTACTTTCACAGTCCTGGGGAAGGGAAGTGCCCTGAGGGTATCAAACATATCAAACAGGTAAGTCCCTAAGAAAGGGCTCTGGGGTTTTTAAATAGTTCTTTGCTCAGGTGTAGTATGTGGCTACCTCCTCATCTTGAGCCTTCCATTCTTTCCTCCTTTCTGGTAAGGCATGCAGGATTTAGTTATTTTGCACTAGAAATGTTGCTTTGCCCTATTCTGTGTTCTTTGACCTGATACTGCCACTAATATTGTGTGGAGTCTTTTCTGCTTTCCAGCCTGCAGAACAATGGTGTTCCCAAATTTGTGTATGTTTATTTCTGATTGCCTCAACAATCAAAATTGCTTTACAACTTCGCAGTTCTGTAAAAATTGTCTTAATCCAGATGTTGCTTTCCCCACCTTCCTGCCCTTTAGAAGAACTATACTTCCACAGATGGGATGTGTGACATTCTAATTTTAAGTAAAATGGTCTGAAACTGTTTCAGGGCTGTCTTTATTTTGAAACATACCTTTCTATGTTATTTAATATGCTGCTCTGTAGTAACCATATGGATTACATATACTGCAGAGAAAGGACCAGCTTCAGCACCTGGCTGAAGCTTCACCTAATTTCAATAAGATTTGGTAATGCAAGGCAGCATACAGTAAGGATTTAGAATCTGTTCAAACCTGTTCACTTGGTTTCTTCAGAGACTGGGAAGAGAATATTTCAGGAATAGAAGTACTGAACCTGTTATTCAATGCAGAGGGCATTATCATAGTGGGAGTATGGTACTGAAAACCCTCAAGGATCTAAGGTTTAGTGCTCTCTTGTATGATTTATAATGACAGCCGGCCTTTGTTGTGCTTGTCTGCAGGCAGTGCAGGACCTCATGTTCCCTGCTTTCAGGGAGGACAGCACTGGTATGTGGTGCTCAGAGAGGTAACACTTGTTTTAAAGTGTTCTGTTTACATTAGATGAGATGGAAGACGCCAAAGTGCAATGTGTGTGTGGGGAAGGAGTGGCAAGGGGCAAGTTCAGCCTGCTATTGTACTACACGTTCCAGACAGCTCCAATGGGGACCATTGGCTACAGCGGAGACTGCTGCACTTAAATCACAATATTCCTTATGTACACCCCTTATATTTCATCCCTGAAAACTGGGGGAGTGCTAGAGCAGTTGCTGGTCACTCCAGGAGCAGCTGGAGACCCCTGACTTACCTGTGCCATTCATTTGGATTAAAAGCACCACTCCTCAATAGCTGCCAAACTGCTATTCTCTGGGAAGCCAGTGTGTCAGTTGGCCTCTGTGTGGCCAGAGCTGGCTGAGTTGCTGCTGTGAAGTTACATTCCCACGAAGTTGAGTTAATGTGTTACAGTGCTGAAAAACCCCTTAGCCTGGCTAAGGCAGAGCTTGGGTGGTGATTCCAGGAGCCGTTTGGTATTAAACAGCAGCCTGAGATAAGCCTGGGTTACAGGAGCTGCCAGGTGTCTGTTACTGATAAGGCTTTAAGCTGCCCTTGATTGCAGCTTTTGAACATTCTATATAGGTCTGGCTGAGCAGGTGTGTTTGGCACAGTGTAAGATCACACCCACAGCTCAGATAAGAAATAGATGCCCCAAAGGAGGAGCACGGCACTTTGTACAAAGGAAGTGTACAAACAAGTTTATAGCTGAGGTTGTTACAGTTTCCCTTTACGTCTGATGAACTTCATGCAGCATCAGTTCCCGAGGGATGTTGGTTTCTGGGCCATGGAGTTTGCATGCTCTTCTTTCAAAGGCAGCAACCATCTGCTTTACAACTTCATCAAAAAATAGTGTAGCAAGATTTGAGTGTAGAAGTGAACGAAATTCAAAAGAAATCTGTTTAAGAAAATAGAAGATAATTATTTTTCCTATATATCATGTTATAAAATGCTGTTACAAATAGACAACTCTATTAAGGAATCTCCAGTGAAGGCTGCAGGTAAATTGTGGGAGAACAGTTAAAACTGAGGGATAGGTGAAGGCGGCTGAGAAGAAAACCCATGTTCCTTGGTCTGAGGACTGCCCTGGGCTTTTCCATTAGAAGAATCCTCTCATTCAGTTCTCTGAAATAGTAATTTGCATTTACCTAAATGGTCTTTTTTTTAACAAATGATTCATTACAAAAATGAATTTGGGAAAATGAAAAAGTACTGACAAACAAGAACTGTTATTTTGTGCACAGAATTGACTTGTCTAAAGAAAATCCTGCATGGGAAGACAGCAGACTAACAGGTAAGCTGGAGCATGCCCAAGAAACTGGGATGCGGCTTGAAATAGTTACCTATTAAATGCCAGTATTTTAAATGTCTTTCCTTATTGGTGGCAGCAGTTATGGTAGGTTCAAACAAGCAGTTTAATGACTAAAACTACAGACTTGGTTTGTCTGTCGCATCTCCCACCTGAACAGCTGCCACTCCTGATCTGACAGAGGCAGTCAATGAAATGGCTTGGG
Organism: Drymodes brunneopygia; assembly: GCA_013400955.1. Lineage (NCBI taxonomy): Eukaryota > Metazoa > Chordata > Aves > Passeriformes > Petroicidae > Drymodes > Drymodes brunneopygia. The sequence goes on along the minus strand of VZTZ01014947.1, from coordinate 189,975 downwards.
ATTTAAGTAATTTCTGTCATTCCTGACAAGTCAGCAGATTTAATGCCACAAGGAGCACCTTCTCCCCAGGTCCTTATGAGCAATGCATGTTAACTGCAAAGCAGTAGCACAGAAGTAATTAAACAGCTTGGCCTGTAATCCAAGTGTAGCTTCACTTACACTTGCTTGACCTCAAGCATCATTAAAACTAATGTGCCTCTTGCAAATCTGAGAGCTGTCATTTAGGGCATGCAGAGTTCTGCAGAGTGGGGATAATGAGTCTGGCATCCTGTTCAATAATTATGTAAATCTTGAGGTATGGTATAAGTTAATGAAGTTTGCAAGTGGTAAAAATGGTGGTGTGCTTCAGTCTATGAACCAAATATTTCAGAGCTGAAACCAAACTACGAAAGTTCCCTACTGTATGTGGATGTCTCCTGGAATCAGGCTGGCACAACAGATACAGCAGCTTGTGGGAACCAGCATAGCACAAAATTCAAATAACATTTTCTAAAGCAAACAAGCATTCTTGAAATCAAAGTTTTCTCTTTAATATCTGTAATTGCAGGGCCTGTTTTGAGGAGTTTGTTGTGAAATGCTTATCATCCCTGCCTGCACGTGCCCCGAGGGAAGAAGCAGCAGGGCAGTAACTGGCAGGGGTTAAGCTCAGCTGACTGCACTGGCTTCTGCTGCCTCAAAACCAGGGTAAGCAGTAAGATGTGTTGATAGTGTTCCCCCAAGAAAATGAAAATGGCCATATCCAGTTCAGTTTTGGTTCCCTTTAACTGAAGTTCTTGACCTGAAATGTCAAAATGTGGCTTTGGTTTGAGGAGGAGTGGTGCTGTTTTCTCACAGAGCCTGTACTTAGATTGTAGGGTTCAAACAGTTGTGTAATTCAAGTTTTTTAACTGATTTGTGTCCTAGGTTAAAAGAGCTTATATATAAGTTAGTAGAAAGAACTGACACTTATTTGCCTAAAGAAATACAAATAACATGAGCAAATAAAATGCAAACCATTAAAAAATGTGGTTCTTTGAGTGGCTGTAGATTAATTTTTACTGTTGAGCTGTATGAAGTGCGATACAGCAATAAGCTGCAAGTTAATAACCCAAGGAGGGTAGGATGCTAGTTTAAAAATACTTTCCTATTTACTGAAGATAATTTTTAAAGCAGAGCATTCCAGTAGGTGGCAGCAGGATCAGCCCATCTCTGTGTACTTTTGTAGCCTGTTACAACCCCCAGCTCATTGCAACACCTACACTTTGTTATAAAATACGATAGAAAAATGTGATGGCAGACAAAACAGACAACATGGAAAAGCAGTAACTCAAATGGAAAACAGCTTGTCTGGGAGTGAAATCAAGCTAAATCAGGTACTGGATTTAAAGAGCAATAGTTTTGGGCTGCAGTGATATCCCATCATAGATTAGAGAGACAGCAAAAATCTATTACACTTGTATTTGAGAAGGAAGAAGTAAGGCTTAAAATACACGGAAGAATAAAACTGGAAGACAGGAAATTAAACTGACCAAACTGCAGCCCAAACAGGACAGATGGCAGAACACTGACTTTCTGGTACCAAAAGCATTTAGGTTGTAGAGTAATTAAAGGAAATAGCAAAGTGTATTTAGCATTTCTCCTGTATTTGACTGTCTAGAAACTTCAGTGTCTTTAGAACTGTAGGGTGAGAGGGCCTGTCCTAGACTGTTTCATGATACATGGACAGCTCACAGAAGGCTGCTGTCTCTGAAGGACATTGAATTGGTTTCCAGCAGTAAAGTTTGCAAAATATTTTTTGGACAGAATTGACTAAAGTTAACTTGTTTTCTGTGTTTAAAGAAATAGTACAGGCATTTTAAAAAGCCCCCTCAGTTGAAGATATGTGTTTCTGTGTGCTACTCCTAGCATGTGGTAGTTTTAATCACCATACTTACTGAAAAATCCAATGTACACGTCCTTGGATAACCAGGGATACCTGGGCTCAGACGCCACACTGTTTCCAAGTGATTAAAGAGTTTTCCATCTGTGCATGATGCCTAAAATAAAGTTTAAAAAACCAGGTTCCAATTAGGCTTTTACAAATGTGACAAACAGGTATTACTGAAGCTTGTGTTTGCATTTTGTTAAATAGTGATGATCATGGCATAGTTAAAACTGTTCTTACAGCACAGCCAGCATGAGATCCTATATGCACAGTTATGGCAAAATAACTGAAGTCCTTTCAAGGCAGAGGAAAAATTTGTGTGTTAAGTGTCATAAAAAAGATCCGTGGCATGATGCATAGAACATCCAAATACACAACCTCAACTGGCTTGGAATTTGTAGAGAAAATTTCTGTAACTTTTTTTTTATTTTCCAAGTTCTTATTGTTACCAAGAGCAGGTCTGTTCCAGCAGACTGCCTCCAGGGAATAAGTGTTGCTTGAGTTGGAGAGTTGTGGTAAGGTGACTCATCTCAGACTAATCACCAGCACAAAAACACTTACATTTTTCTTTCCAGGAATGAGATAATGCATGGCCTTGCTACTTGTACATCAGAAAGGGAAGGACTAGAGGGAAGATTAGACACAAAGAGCTGGGTCTGCTTTTCCCTACTGCTGCCAAAACAGCAGGAAAAATGGGAAAACTGCCACTGTGCCTTTTCTCCTAGTCTTAAAAGCAGCAAACTCACTCCATGCTTCCCCCCTCAGCAAAAACTGCTGTTACCAGGTCGATTTTTCCATTGTTTAAGTCCTAAAAAACAGAAAACCTTAAGCAAAAAAACCATTCCCATTTGCCTGGAGTTACTTGAGAGGACAGTGGAATAGTCCAAGCACACAAAATCACTTCCCTAGAAATGTTCCTGCAGTTCTGTGGATATAATGTAAACCTCTAGGAAAAGTAACTGCAGCAGAGAAAAGGCTAATGAGTCTCGGGGGGAGGGAATCTGAAGAAATGGTTTTCCCCACCAGTTTTGTGGGGTTTTCTTCTGAGAAAAGAATGCTTCTTTTAAGTGAATTAAGAGAGGGAAAGTGTTGGTAAGCCAATCTGATAGCTATGTGAAAGAAAAAAGCCCATCTTGTCAGGGAACAGTAGAAAAGGAAAGCTCTCAGCATGTAAAGCACAGATTTTCCATTATAGCTTCTCAGCTTTTTTTAATAAAGGGAGAAAAATCTTTTAACTTTCCAGAATCAGTAAGGATATTGAATAAACGCACTTTGCATACACTTTTGACATGTATATTTTCCAATTTGCATGTCCCCTGTACTTCAGAAACTCACTTTCTCTTAAGTGTCTCTTATTAGAAAGCCTAGGAAAGAAGAGTGAAATAGGATTTTCAAACAATTATGGTGAACAGCAATCAACTGCTATAATTTCCACTAATTATTCCAAATCAATCAGGATCTGCCAAGGGAGAGGCAGTTTTGCTCTAAGGAGTTAGTTCTGAGCCATTCTTTACTAAAACATATTTGAACATCTAAGGAAAACAAACAGAAGATCCAGGCATCATTTAAAATGTCTTCCTTGACACTTTTCTACTTTTCTCTTAATTATTGCTCTTGAAAAGCTGAAAGAAGAAATACAACTGCTTCTCTTCTGGACAAGTTCATTGTAAAACAAATTGATTTTAAATCCACACTTCTGTCTCTCATCAATATACTGAATAACAACCTCTTCAGCATATCCCACACTTAAAGCTTTTCTTATTAACTAGTTAAAATTGTGAGGAAAAAAGTAATGACAGCAACTTTGTTAAGGTATCAGAAGCTAGAGTTGTCAGATAACTTTTAACTGAGTACTAATTTTACATTTAGAGAGGCCTGGACAAAATTGTTAAAAAAACCCAACCAAACAAAAAAACCAGCAACAAAAAAAAAAACCAAAAAGCAAACAAAAAAGCCAAGCAAAAATGTCATTACTTCATTTAATGGCTGCCAGCTTCTCTAGCAAAGGCAAATTAAAAAGTGAGTCCCTCTCCTCCCTCATGTGCCAGGTTATATTTTAAAAGCACATTCAAATTCTCCCCAGTTTATCTAAAGTCTTTAAAGAAAAGCAAAAGTTTTTTAAAGTTTTGAGCCACACAAAGAACTTCCAGCATGGATTTTGTTTTGAAGCAAGATGTTCCTGGAATATTCAAATTTCAACTAACAAAAATTAAGGAAAATTATGGTTAAGAACAACAAAAAAAATGCAGTTACCTTAACTAAATGTGGTCTCACTAGGGTTACAATTGATGTGTATCTCTCCACTACAGGAGGGAATCCTATTTCTAGCTGTGCTTTGCAGTACCCAGAGCGCTTGGAGAGAATGTCTGACTTTTTACACCAAGGAACAAAGAGTTTGTAATTCTCCACAACAGCAACAACTTCATACATTTCCTGCATGGAATACCTGGAAACAGACACACAAACATTACAGTTACAAGGTATTTGAACTTCAAATTCAGGATTAAAAAGTTTCATAGATGGTATACATGGCATAGGCACTTGGAAGGTGGACATAGTCACTACCACTGATTTTGGAAATTGAAAATGCAGCTTTGCTAATTAAGAGGAAAGCAAAGTAATACACTGGTAATTGCCTTTGCATAAAGAAGCAAAATACCACACACCATACAGTAGTAACATGATTGAACAATGAACCTAGTGCCTGGTGCTTTCTGCAATATCTGGTAAACCTGCATACATTTCAAATGGAAACACTTTTTCCAGCACAGCTGCGTCTCCACTTAGGCAGACCTTGGACATTCCACAAAAAAAATAAAATTCCACACTTCATGGCTCTCAAGACAAGGTGTACCAGAACTCAAGTACTATATTTCATAAGGTTTAAACAGAGGAGCAACACCTTCCTTATTTTATCCCAAGTGAAAAAGCCTAATTAAAAAATGGATGCAATGGAAAAACCTTCCAGCATCACAGAATGGCTGAGGTTGGAAGGGACCTCTGGACCTCATCTTGTCCAACACCCGTGTTCAGGCAGGATATTGAAATCAGATTAAACAATATGAAGGCAACATTTTAGCTGATTCTGCTGTAACATGGCAAAGTATTACATAGCTATGGTTTTTAATTTTTCATGCTGACTCTGAAACAGATGGGATTAGGCATGTGCTTAATTTCCTTTAAAATGAAGCATACGTTCAACAGTACTCAGCAGTGAGGGCAATTGGACAAAGGCCCTTGTTAAGTGACTAGGCAAAATCTGTTGCAATTCAAGAACTATCACAAAAACGAATGTTAAGTATGGTCAAAAATCTGCTAATAAACAGTTCATACTGTTGTGGACCAGAGACTGGGGGCAGATCCCAGCATCATTAAATGAACTGGGATTTTCTCATTAGCTCTAAGGCGAACAAGGTTTCAAAATCTAAGTCTCTTCATCACATAAGTAATTATTTTTCTTCTTCAAAAGAAAGAAGAAAATCTTGAGAAGTATCATATAATGTAAGTGCAGATATTAGCATGTATTTGGGAGAGAATGGAACAGAGTTTTCACACCTGTTGGTTTATTCACATTTTACTAGATGGAATTATAAGTGTATTACTCCATTGCAAGGTTGATTTTGTTTTGTCATGAAATAGAACAGTTATTTCTGCTGTTTCTTGCTATGGGCCAAGGGATTTGGGTTCCTGCTTTTTTTATACCCAATTTCAGATTGATAAACCTGATCTCTACAAATTGTGAAAGTCAAAACTCCTTTCTAGGCTCCAGTTGGGCAGAGTCTTAGGGACATGTGTCTTCTGGGATAGTCAGTCTTTTGAACTACTAGTGGTTTGAATTAATTACAGGAAATAAAAAATTGATAGGCATTTAAAGTCTCTTTCCACAGTTTTATACCAACCCTATAATTCTTCTTTCAGAATATTCTTTTCTTTTATTTATTAGTGGTGCAGCAACATTGAAGAAATTTCTTGAAAAAGTATGGCTCATTACAGGTACTTGCAAAGGAGAAGTTCTGGTCATCAGAATACCACAAGAAGCCAAGTGCCTGAAACAGGGAAAATGCTTTTAGATGTGTTTCATATCAGCAAAATAAAGAACAATGCATTCAGGTGGGACAAACTGTCTCTTGTATAACATTCCAGAAAATGTCAGCCAGATGGAAAAATGAAGGCTTATAACAATAAACAAACTGTGAAAAACACAAGGGACACCTTTTTTTTTCCCTTAAGAGAAACTAAAAATAGTCCCCAGTCACGACAGAAATAACTGGCAGAGTGAAACACAAAGGGCCTCATTAACCACTGGCTGCATGGCAGCTTGAGTTCACATTCAAGTCTCACATGCACTTAGTCTGCAGAACAGGTTTTCTTAACAGCAACAAAAAGGCACACTTTGCAATACTTTACCCTTTTGGAACACACAAAGTTGAGAAGGTTTCACTCGGAGACAAAAAGCTGAACCCTGCTATAACCCCTCTGCTGCCACCCTTCTCTTAAAAGGACAATTTCATTTTGAAAGTTTTTTCAGAAGGTGCATTGTTTACCCAGCTTTCAACATTTCCTTCAGAAAATATCACCAGAACCTTGGACATGGTGTTTTCATAAGTAAAACTCAACAAATTACCTTTAAAAGTACTCATAATTCTAAGACTGCATCTCAAAGTTCTCTGTGAACCTCTACACTAAAATCTAACAAATATTCATTGTGTTTAACAGTTCTGCTGAATTATTGATTTTGCTCAGATCAAGTCAGTCAAGATGCAAAATGCTCCCTCAAAATCTCTGAATTTTGGCACCAGGAAAGTAAAAATGCCACTATTTTACCTCAGTGTCTCTACAAACAAAAGCTAAAGATTAATCCAGGTCTTCTACTGATCTTCCTCTAACTGTACAATCAGGAATATACTTCTGAATACACGTGGTTAAAAATGGAGCCAACATCTTCTACTTAGAACTAGGTTTTCTTGGTTGTTTTGTTGGTTTTTTAAACACAATGAACAGGCAGATGCCCCCCCCCTCCCCTTTTTTTTTTATCAAGCACCAAATCAGTCAGCAAATTAGTTACCAATTTTGAATTAAATTATATTTAATTAAAATAAACGATATGTTCTTCAAAAATCAACATAATTTAGAATTCTAAAGAAGTACAGTAGTTACCCATGACTGAACACATCACCTTATATGGTCACTGTATTAGGAGACAGGTAAATACTAAATTGGTATCATGTTGAAAGGAAAATAGTCATCATTAACAGCTGGTTAGAAACAATCTGTACAGACATTTTAAAAACCAACTATGCAACTGGGATATGATGACTGAAAAGACATTGTAATCACTGCAGTTGAAACTAAAATGGGACAGCAGTATTGTGTTAAAATGAAGAAAGCATAGGTCCACTTTAAAAGCCTTTAGACAATTCTGCAAGTGTTTGTAACAGTATCTCAAGGGATGTGGACAAAGTCTGTTTTTTTCCAGACAGAGTGTACAAGACTGTTTAGGAAAAGCTTTGACAGGAATGCCGGAAGGGTGCCAGTAACATTGTAGCTGCCTCAACCAGATTCACAGAAGGTGTTTAGATGTTTGGAGCAGACCTCATTCTGCACAGCTGATTGAAATTCCTTTATCTGGGGCTATGTACAGGACACAGTCCAAAGCAGTCACCAGGGTTTGTCTCTTAGTCTGTTTTTTACTGTAATGCTGTGCCAGTCTATTGTTTCATGCAGTTTTATCTAAACTTGTTTCAGCCACGAGGTTGAAAAACAATCCCTACAAATAATCTGTCAGCTGCTGAGAGACAATGTCCTTTTCACAATTTCGGTGCCACTCAAGGAAGGCAAGGTTAAGAGGTTATAATGCTAACAAGTACGGTGAGACTCCATCCCTCTCCCAATTTTATCTGAAGAACAGATGCTGTGAGAATGTGCTGGGCTGGGTCCCAGTTCAGGGAAGCAGATCTCTCTAAGAAATCCCTTGGTTTCCATGGACTGTCACGCTTTTTTGTGAACCCGACCTGGGCCACTGAAGAAAAGCCAAGTCCATTCTCGAATTCAGACACAGCTGCCACCTCTGTATTTATTTTCTGCCAGTGACAGAGCCATCTCCACTCACACTGCTCTCACAGGCATCACTCACTCCTGCACTCACTGCTTTCTCCCTAAGCACCTGAGGACTGATCACAGCACCACCCAACTCCCATGACCTGAAAATGAAGCATTTCTGGTGGATGACATGCGCGTGTAAGTGATCCATATTCTGTGATTGCTTTTTTAAAATAACTACGCAATTTTCTAACCCTGAAGATCAACATTTTTGAAAAAATTGCTCTCTTACCTCCTCAGTGTAAAGACTGAAATTAGTGCCAGGAGCATGCCAGGGCAAATGTGTTTACTGCACCCCAGCTGACACTTTCATCAGGTTAGTGATACCTGATTTTATGGTCTGTGACACACGAGTTGATCCCATTCAATTTCTTTGCCAACAGCTGTTCGTATCCCAAAAAAGTGAGTGTACCAGCAAGTGTTCTCATTAGCATCTCAGTGTGAATTAGCACAGGAGACTAATTTACCACCTGCGCCCTTGAAGCCTGCTACCGAGCACAGTGAGGTTCTGCTGAGCTGGCAGCAGGTACAGGGTGCACTCCGAGGACAGCTGCAGGAGTGAAACATCCCCAGCTCCAAGGCTACAAGTAGCACAGGACCGGGTTTGATTCAGCTTGTGCTTGCTCAAAACCAGCTGCCAAGATCCTTGCAGCTTCCACTAGAAACATTTTTAAATGCAGTTTGCAAGCAGCTACTTAATGGGTTTCCTTATAACCGAACACACTTGCAGCAATTGATTTTGCCCTGGAGACTCTTAATAAATTACTCTATTAAACAGCAATTTTGTTTACCAGGCCTGAACGAATTTAATATTGCAAACACAACCCTAAGATTATACCACAGAGAATATACAGTAAAAAATGTGGTCCAATGTTACATTATACCACTACACAGTTAACAGCTTTGTCAAATGACTCCATAAAATCTAACATCATGAACCAATTTCTATTCCACTTTTTGACAGTTTTTATGAGGATGACAGAGTTTGATGAAGAAACACAGCAGCACTGCCATAAGAGAGGTAACAGGTGAACTTTTTCTTTTTTACTAAGGTTTTCAAATCGCACTCTCTCATCTGCTTGCTCTTTTTTCTTTCACTTCCAAGGTTAACTCTTCCCCAAAGCACATTGTTTTTCTCAAGCTGTTGCAGCCAGCCTTACACATGCTCAGGTAAGAAGGAACGAGTTGCATTATCTGAAGGAAGAACATCCGGACGCTTCCTAAGTTTTTGATTCCTTTGACGGATTGCTCACTACTCCGCCACTGTCTCGGGCAAAGAAGAGGGGAATTCATAACCAGGAAACCGGCCCCTCTCTGTCACGCCCGCGGTCACCGCGCCTCGCCCCGCGTACCTGGCGGCGGCCCCTCCGGCCAGCGCCCTGCGGAGCGCGGCACCGCTCGGCGACATCCCGGCCNGGGCGCGCGGTCACGGGACAGCGCGCGCGGCCGCGCCGCTCCGCCTGATTGGCCCGACGGCGCGCGAGCCCCGCGCGCGGCCATAATTGGGCTTGTGCGCGGGGAGCGCCCCCTCCGAGCGGCGGGAGCGGGGTCGGCCTTGTCCCCTGTCCGTCCC
>VZTZ01014947.1:131589-174453 GCA_013400955.1 Drymodes brunneopygia | reverse complement strand
CTGGTGTGGGAGCGAGCGGCGGCCCGGCCCGGGCGGGGGAGCTCGGTCGCTGAACTCCCCGCCCCCGGCCTCCTTCCGCCCATCCAGCGCCCCAGTGCGCTGTGAGAACCCCGCGGTGCTGATGCGAGTTTCGTATCGTAAACGCCAACAGCGCACGCTTCTTTCCCTGCCCGAGCCCTTTGGCCTCGGTGAATAGAGGGTGGAGGGGGCGGGAGATCGGGTGTTGCGGTGGAAGCCGGCGCGGCCCGAGCTGATTCTGAGCCGCCGCGGTGCTTGCTGAGAAAAGTGCCCCGAAGGAGGGGAAAGAGCGTGAGCTCCGGAGCGATTTCGCTGCCATTTTGCACAGACTTCCTGCCGGCCGGCTGTTGACGTAGGAAAGCTGCTCTCTGAGCGATTTAGCGGGCGAGGGCTTCCCAGGCTCTGTGTTCTTCTCGAAGGTGTGCCTGTGTGCGCTGCTGCTTCCAGCTCTCCTCAGTGTGAATCCAAGCTCTCTTTGTGGGCATTGACTGCGGCTTGCCCTGCGCTCAAGTGTCTTCAAGCAGCGGAGAATAATTTGTAGAATTACACCTCTTCTGTGTTTTTGCTTTGGGGTTTTTCACCTGTGTTTCTGTGTACGATAGGTGATCTGCTGTATTTTGTCTTAATTTATATCCGTAATCCACTAATCGAAAAATACCTCTGGATGGTGGTTGTGCACTGTGAGGTAGGCAGGGCGACCTGGTATTCATTGTCTTTTAGGGATTTTATTTTTGGGTTTTTTTTCCTTTTTTTCCTTTCTTTTTTTTTTTTTTTTTTTTTTTTGCATTGAAAAAGCTTTTCAAAGGGAGAGCCATCATCTCCCGTGGAAGTGGGGCTAATGTAGTCTTCAACACTACAGACTTACTCTGACTTTAGGGATGAAGAAAAGCTTCAACTGTTGTACTTATTTTAAAATTTAATTTGATTTTTTTTTTCTTTTAGAATTCTAGGGCATTTCTGTATAATTACAGAAATTGTCTTGTCCGTTGCTTATATGCTGGGACATGCGTAAGGGTTGTGTGAGATACTACCCAAGTATTACCCATCACAGTGCTCTGCCTCTTCTGCTACCTAAAGAAATTTTTGTAATAAAATAGTAGAATTGATGAGGGGTTTTGGGTTTTTGCTTGGTTTTTTTTCCCAAGCTGAAATTGCTTATTTATTGGAGCAAGTGGTGATGCATTGACTTCAGTGAAAACATTGACATGCTTCCAGTTGTGTGTGTTTTGATTAGTGCTGTATCAGAACAGGTTTTAAGGGGGAGGGTACTAAAGTAAAAAATATATATACCTCAGTATGATCATGTAAGGGTCTTTCCCAACATGGAAGCATTAGCTGAGCAGCTTGATTATTCTGCTTCCAAGTTCTATCCTACCTTTTTTTCAGTTCCTCACTAATCTTTCAAATTGTTTGTTGGTAAATAATCCTAAAATATTTTTAATATATTTATACTGTTTCTTAAATACTCATTGATTGGTGTGTTCAAGACACAACTTGAAAGAGGTATCAAAACTGTTGGAGGTTATGTCAGCTACATAGTTAAAGGGGAACTTTGTGTTTGAGGCTGGAAAGTAAAGTTTTAAGTGGCAGCTTATAAAGCCTCAATAAATGCTTGAGCTTTCAGTGCTATTGGCGGTTGTTTTTAATTTAAATTTGTTTTCTTGCTCAGAAAAGAAAAGAGATCTTCAAACATAATAGACCTAATCTGTGTAAGAGTGCTAAAGTAGCTAAAATAAAGCCACACAAGAACCAGCTAAATGAGCAATAATATGATAAGATAGGAAAACACAGAACCTGTTTACTCTGTAAAATACCTCTTCTGCACAAGGTCTTCTTTTATTAATGTTGAGAGTAGAACTACATGTGTGGTAACAGAGCACATTCTTTGAGAAAGCCTCTCTGTAAGCTCGATGGTCAGAGACTTCGAATTCACATGTGTTAACTTTAATAATGTTCAGCATTTATGGTATGTTTCAAATCAATTGCACGCTGAAGTTACTTCTTCTAAAACACCAAAATATATAAATAATAGAGTAAAATACAGAAAAGAAATGATAGCAGGCTATTATCCCCCTCCTCTTTTTTCCCCTTATATCCCACCCTCTACTGTTTCTCTGCCTGTTCCTGAAGTTTCTGTTGGTTGCCTAAGTCATTAAACAAGTAATTTGCTTTGCACAATACATCTTTAAGGTTTGTGATTACTCTCTCTTAATTTGATTTTTATTGAAGTGTTTTGTTAAATATGGTGTGAGCTTGTTCAAGGAAGTGCCAGTTAGCTCAAGGAAGGTAAACACATCTTGTACATCAGAATAGCATTTTCCACCTAAATGCTTTATGCTTTCCACACACAGGGTAGACTACCTGTGGCTACAGGCCTCCTGGTTCAAGGGGTTTTGTGGGGTGTTCTCTCCAGAGTGCTTCATTTAAACAGGCACCTGGAGGCTGTGTGGTATTAGTTAAAAATTAGGGTGGATGTCAGTAAGGTTTGTTGATCCCAGGCAGACCTTGTTTTTTGGTATAGAGAACCCGGCAGGTGTTGCTGTAGGAAAATGAGAATGCTCCTTACCCTGCCAGGATGTAATCCCTGTAATTTAAAGGAGAAGGCCAACAATAAATGAGACCTCTATCCTCTTCATTAAATATAACTATTTTAGAAATAAAGTTAGAGAACAAGTCCTTAATATGTTAAGTGTTGGTAAGAACTATCAATAGAAAAATATTTTTGTATTAGCACTTTTACTGCAGAAATCCCACAACTGTTTTACTTAATTCTGTTGGTGCTTGTAGAGGTGGGAGAGCATTCAGGAGCAAATCTCTGTGACAGGGCAGGGTGCTTGCTGGTGTATTCGAGCTGTATGGTCAGGTTGATTCAGGTGATGGAAAGGCAGATTGATCCTGTAGGCAAGATCTGTAGGCTTTTTTCATGTTGAGGTTGGATTACAGGTGTGGATATTCAGTCAGGTCTTAAAGAGTCAGGGTATTTGTTGTTCCAGGAACTGCTCTTTGGAAATGAGGGAAATGGTGGGGCTGTACTCTCACAGCACCCACTCCCTGCTGGCAGTGTTGTCCTTGGCAGAGATTGAAGCTTCAGGTATTCCCTTCCACCCCACTACTGCAGTGCACCAGGCTGCAAAAGGAATAGGGAGCTTCGTCTGCTCTATGAAATAAACAGAAATAACAAAAAAATCTGTGGAGAAGGTACTTGAATTGCAGTGGCTCCATAGCCATGCCATAGGATGATTCCACAGAAGTGGGATACCTTCAGAGGACACTGTAAGCGCCTCTGAAGGCAATCAGAGACCTCTGTGGGCAAGAGAAAGATCCCTAATTTGGCAGTAGTTTCTTTCTGCTGCTTCTCCAGGAACTGACACATTTGGGAACAATGTGTTCCTAGTTCTGGACTGACGGGAATCCCCTGGGCTGTGCAGGATTTTAGAGGGAGCTGGATATACCCGCAGGCAGGATTCAGGAGATGCTCATGGCCAGCAGTATGAGGCTTTTGTGAGGTTTCAGCTTCTCGTGAGCTTAAGGCATCACGAGTTTCTGTAACTCAGAGGTGACTGTCCAAGTTATTCTGCTCTAGAAAGCTACTAAAGTTCAATGGAAGCCGTGAAGTGGCTGGAGCAAGGTTCTCCTTGTCAGCTTTTAGGGTAAATCTTCTGTGTGTGGGACTCTTAAGGAGTTTAGAAACACATTTCTGCTGATTTTCCTCACTAGACCAGTGTAGGAATTGCTAATTTTTTGCCGGGTTTATGGTGCTTCTCATGAAGCCAGTGTTTCTTTCTGTCAGAGTGAGTACTTAGTCCTGCTGTTCTCACTCATAGCTATATGGCAAAGATTTGTCAGGTAAAACTGTGTTTAGTTGCCTCTCTAGAAAACACACCTTTGTACAGGAGACATAATTTGGGTTACAGTGGGTTTGTGGCTGTTTGTTGTTGTTAGTTGGGTTGGTTTTTTTTGGTTTTTTTTTTTTAGTTAGTGGCAGTCTGTGATAAGAAAAGGACCCAGCTGTGATGTTAAGACTTGAAAATTGCAGTGTTGACAGTTTTAAACTTAGTAATTTGCATCAGTAATAATCTTAGCTTAGGAAAAAAAAAGATTCTTATTTTTTGTCAGGTTTCCTAACAGATGTTGCATAACATTGTTTGGTGTTTTTGCAAGATGACCTTTTGGGAAAAATGTGTCCAATTTATTCATCCTGAAAAGAGAAGTGAGCAACAGTAGTAAACAGCTATTGAATACTTAGGATTCAAGATTGTTTGTGAACAAAATTTCCTGTAGCTTTTTTGTAAATTGACAAATTTCCTTTAAGTTAATGTAGCAGACAATACCACTGCAGGTGGGAGAGGGTGAATCCCAGAACTACTGATGTTGAAAGGGTGTTTTGAGACCATGTAATCCAATTCTTCCTGTCAAGCATGATCGTTGGTATTCCTGCAACTATGAAATGCAACTCTTGGGTGTTTTCTTGGCCATTAAAGTAATTGTTTGATCTAGTGAAATTTACACTGTATGGATAATTGTCTTTCCATATTATTAACTCAAAATTCACATGAAAACAGTAATAATTTTTACACAGCTGTGCCTCAATATGCCTACACTTATATTTGTTGAAGGTAGTTGGATTACTGCAATTTCTTTTCTTGTTGCATTACAACAGATGGGAGGAAGGCATGGTTTAATTTGGTTCCTGGTTTTTTGGGTTAGGAACTTAATGTTCTTTCTGAAAGTACCAAATTTCTAAGGTCAAAGATGGCCACCAGAGTTGATTAGAGTCAGATCCTGATACAGTAGAAGAATGACAAAACTCCCATTTGTCCTGTTTGAAGGGTGATTTGTTATTCAGAAGAATAGCGGAGTCTTCAAAAATGGTAGTGCAGGCAGGAACAATGATGACTAAATAACATTTGAGCTGCCAAAGTGAAAAGAAACTGGTCCTAAGTTTTGGGGGTTTTTTTGTTGACTTGTTACCCAGTGGCATATTAGAGTTGGATTTTTAATTTACTTATTAAAGATTGTATAGCTTTGCAGTATGTTAGAAAGCATAACTGAGTGTAGTTTTATTAAATCTCAGTTTTGAGAACTTGTGCAGTAATTCTTTTGAGCAGAGTTGTTTAAATTAGCAAAATTGGTGATAGCATTGTGAAAGGCTTTTTTAAATGAGAGAATTCCATTTGTTGTGAAAGGGTTTTGTTAGTGTAGTGTTGAGAAATACTGCTGTGGTGTAAATTACCTTCTCTGCTACCTCTGTTGGAAGATGAGATATGGTAACAGTGGGTTAAATAGTTTGCTTTAAGCCATACAATTAAAGTACTCTGTGCTGGGTCGTATTAAAACTTGATGAAAAGCTGTTTATGAATACCAGCTTATGAATTATGATTTTATAGTTTTATGTGTCATATATGTTTATTTCTTTAGTGATAATCTTTCAGGCTGGGAAAAAACACTTGGTTTGTTGTACATAGTAATGTGACTACTACGTTTTGTATACATGTGTAAAAAGACTTCCTTGTGTGTGTATCTTTACCCTAGATATTGAAGCACAAATTCGAGAAATTCAAGGAAAAAAGCCTGCTCTTGATGAAGCACAAGGAGTAGGCCTTGATTCCACAGGATATTATGATCAAGAAATTTATGGTGGCAGTGACAGCAGATTTGCTGGATATGTCACTTCCATTGCAGCAACTGAATTGGAAGATGTAAGTGATTTTATTTATTTTTTTTGTTTATAGCATGCAATATAATTATTTCAGAATTGATTTTGAGTAATTCTTAGTAACAGTTGCTTGAAGTAAAACCAGTTGGCATTAAAACCATAGTGGACCAAATATGTCTTAGCTGGGGAGCTCATAATCATAAAATGATTTTGGTTGGAAGGGGCCTCAAATTCATGTTGTTCCAATCCCCCTGCCTCGGGCAGGAACACCTTTCACTAGACCAGGTTGCTCCAAGCAACATCTGACCTGGCCTTGGACGCTTCCAGTGATGGGGCATCCACAGCCTCTCAGAGCAATCTGTGCCAGGGCCTCACCACCCTCACAGAAAAGAGTTATATTCCTAATATCCAATCTAGACCTAATCTCAGTTAGAAGCCATTCCCCCTTGTGCTGTGACCACATGCCCATGTAAACAGTCTCTCTCCAGCTCTCTTGTAGGCTCCCTCCAGGTACTGGAAGGCTGCAATTAGGTCGCCCCAAAGCCTTCTCTCCAGGCTGAACAAACCTAACTCTCAGCCTTTCCTCAAAGGAGAGGTTCTCCTTTCCTCTGATCTCTTGGAGGCCTCCTCTGGACTGACTCCACCAGGTCCCTGTCCTTCCTGTGCTGGGGCCCCCAGAGCTGGGTGCAGTGTTCCAGGTGGGATCTCAGGGCAGAGCAGAGGGGCAGAATCTCCTGCCTTGCCCTGCTGCCCATGGGGCTTTGGATGCAGCCCAGGACACATTTGGCTTTCTGGGCTGTGTGTGCCCATTGCTGAGTCATGTCCAGCCTCTTGTCCACCAGCTCCCCCAAATCCCTCTTGTCAGGGCTGCAGCTCTAAGTTTGGCTTGTCCTTCATAAATTGTGCTTTGAGAGCCTCGTATACCCAAGCAGAAGGCAAAAAAATGTGGCCTGGTACTTAATGTTAGCCTTGACTGGAATAATTAGCTTTGTTTAATTACTGCTGCCAGGATTACAAATGATAGTAAAAAAAACATAATAAAACTTTGACCAACAAACTTTAGTGACCTTTTTAAGATTTCTGGTTCAAATTTCAGAGCTGTTTTTGAGAATTGACTTTTTCACTGTGTTGTGTTCTCCTTATGTACCTGACTTGTAAGATTACCTAATGTTAAGTTCTGATGTTAAACATTGGACCATATTTTCAGTTGCAGGAGCAGTTAGAGCCTACAGCTCAAATCATAAATACGTATTACACTGAGAGAATTTTATTTCTAAGAATGAGGAAGATTGGTTAGTTTAGTACTAGTTGATACAGGAGATGCTTTTTTAGTGATGTACTTGTGTCATCTAGAGATTTCTAAGAATGCATTAATTAAAAATTTCCATTACTCTGGGGCTCACTGAAAAAGTTTTGTTTTATGAGCATTTTTTTTGTTTTGGGTTGCTGTAAATAATTGAATGGACACTGACTGCTAATATGAAGAAATCAATAGCAAAAGCGAGTGCTTGTTATTACCATTGTGATTGAGTATAACTAAACTAACATGAATTGATCTCTGAATTTTTCACTGTTTCTGAAGCTTTTTTTATAGGCTTATTAAGTCTTGTTCCATAAATATATAGCTGACTTCTAAGAAAAATAGTTTGAATATATCTGTACTGGTTCTCACATGCCAGCTCGGGAACTGTAAAGGTAGTGTTAATACGGAATACAGACTTTTTGTCTAATTAGTGTAGATAGCATACTTGATTACTTAGCATATTGCAGAATACTTGAGCCAGCTTAGTGATATGACTAGGTTTGTCTGAATCACCAGTTTGGGAATAATAAGAAAAGCTATATGAGAAAGCTTGCTAAAATTTTGAATTACCTATTCTACTTGTCCATTTTCATCTTTTCTATGACCACAGCATGTTCATTTTATGTTAGTTTATCTAAATATAATACCAGCATGACAAATTCACCATGTCTTTACTGACAGGATGATGATGACTACCCTTCCACAAGTTTGCTTGGCCAGAAGAAGCCAGGATACCATGCTCCAGTGGCATTGCTCAATGACATACCACAGTCTACTGAACAGGTACATCTGAACTGAAGACACAGTAAAATACTGTTGTAGGCATTGGGGAAAAGAAGTGTTTAATAACCGGTCTTGTTTTCTGGAAATACGAGATGCATGTAAAGGGCTATGTTTTTTAAATGTTGCTGTAAGCTTGTTACTGCTTTACTTTGAAATTCCACAGAGTAGTTAAGATTAGCACTTGTGCATGTAAAGCCAACATGAATATAGAAACTAAACTATTGAAGTCAGATATGTCATTAAATTAAAATAACTAGAAAACCTAATATCTTTTATGCTTCTCGTTTTTTAAGGAAAATGTAATCACTTAGGTTTTATATTCCTGGAATATTTTTCTGTAAAATTTAAAAGCACAAGAAGTAGCGTTAAGTCACCCTGCAGAAAGAAGGGGGAAGGTCAACAGCATGAAATGCTTTGGTAGCAAGTGAATAAACTCTTAAAACAGCAATTTTTTATCAGAAGTGATTTCATAAGAAATTCTGTGTTTAAAAGACTGAAATTCTGGTTACAGAAGTAAAATTTAAATTAGTATAGTGTTTTGGCATTCCTGCGTATCAAAATAAAATAAAAAATAATTTAGATCTTTTTAATAGTACTGAAAATGAATACAGTACCAGACACTTTTCATATTTGTTTTCATAAATCTGTGACTAACAGGCTTTCTTGGTTTTTAGTATGATCCTTTTGCAGAACACCGCCCTCAGAAGATTGCAGATCGGGAAGATGAGTACAAAAAGCACAGGCGGATGATGATAATTTCCCCTGAGCGTCTTGATCCTTTTGCAGATGGTAATTTATTTTGGCTTTTCTATACCCTTTATGAAATTTTTGTCTTTAATTGTCTTTAGCCCTTTGATTTCTGTTGGCATGCCTATAAAACTTAGTTTTGTTTTAAACATCCCCTTTTCATAGAGATTTGGTTGAAAATTTAGATGCCATATATTTCATCTTTATAATACGAGTTTTCTTTCCAGGTAGAAGGACAAGAAAATTGTCAATGAGCCATTGCCATAGAAACACAAAGGGTTAAAGGTTTCTCTTTTCATTTCGTTTTGGGTTGTGCGTTGTACTTTGAACAACTTCTGTATTGAGTGCTCAGATTCATTTGGTACCTTGATAGTTTTCATTCCAAGTTATAGATTTACAGGGTTACTGCTTTTGAAATGCTATTAGAGCACCTAATTCTTACCATCCTATGTAAATTTTAGGTGGTATAGCTAAAAGAAGCAAAAGCATATATAAGACTTTGATACTATTAATAGTTCAAGTCTGTTCTGATAATTTTAGAATGCAAGTCAGGAGAAGGGGTGTTAGTGGGTCTGACAGAAATTTTCGTCAGGTGAGTGAGTTTCACATGTGGCAATAAGGTGCCTGTTGGCTTAAAATTAGTAGCTATTTTGCAGGTTTTACAAACTGAGAATTTCAGCCTGCATGAATTAATAGGGATATTAATTATTTTACTTGCTTAATTGTAATTGATATAAACATGTATTGTCAGAATTCACAGGCCCATACTAACTGTCCTTAATTTCTTTCCTACAGCAGTACTGCTATATGCCAGTCCTGTCTGCATTCTTAAGGGTGCAGTTCAACACATCCTGTGTAGATTATGGTGAAAAAGTATTCCAAAGGAAAGTCCTATCAAAGCTAGTGTCAGAAAGACACAGCCAATTGGGCAGTGATGTTCAGCATAGAAATGTTTAAGAAGTTTATTTTTTTCCCTAAAGTATAATAGCTATACCACTTGTATAGCAAATCTGCACATTTTTCTTAAAGAAAAGTGTTTTTCTTGACAAGTCTCATTTCTATAAAGTTGGGCTTCTTTTAAAGTATTTAAAAATTTAATTAATGCAAGATACAGAACATAAAACAACATGTGGTGTACAAAACCCATTACCTGTGAGTATTGTTGTGGTGGTGTATGTACTGTATTGCATTCAGCTCCCAATCACAAGTGTCCCTTGAGAAGAGAAGAGGGGGAAAGTGTCATCAAGCAGTATTTTGGGGTTTTTTATTTTGTTTCATTTTTATTTTTAATGAAGCCCTGTTACAATATGACACTAGAAGGTCTGTGAGACATGTCCAGATTTGTCAAACTTATAAATGGGTCTTTATGATAAAACAATTTAAACATTACTTAGGTATGCAGTAGTTATTTATAGTCAGATAACGAGTAGGATTTAACAGCTTACACAAGGTAATGTTTTGATTATAAATATCTTTCCAAAGTGTTACTAATGGTAAAGAGATAATTTTCTAGGCTTCTATTCTGCTGCTTGAAGTCAGAACTGCTGATGGAGACAAAGGCACGAAAGTGTACGTATTCCGGATTAGCAACCCAGGAACCCATCACTTCTGAAGACTCTTAACTGTGTTGTCATTTTATCATTTTTATCGGCTTTAAAATATTTGTTTGAAACTGCAGTAGTTATGTTTGTGTTCAAACAGGTTAAATTGATCAGCAAACTGAATAAACGTAAGATACATGTAATTTTAAAAATTATCAATCAAAAAGTAAAATTAAATGATCATGGAATAATATAATACTAGAGCAGGACAGTAGAAGTCCATAGTTTCTGCCTATCCTGTACTCATTGTGCTCCATTCCTGTTGCTGTTCTCTTCTGCAGGAGGGAAGACTCCAGACCCTAAAATGAATGCCAGAACATACATGGATGTTATGCGTGAACAGCATTTAACAAAAGAAGAGGTACGTGGAGGGGAGGGTTTTCTGCTTGGACTGAGTTTCATGTTACAGTCTTTGAAAGTGTGTTAAGAAAGTGGGAACGTAAATTGTCTTGACTTAAAAGCCCCTTTCTTTGGAAAACCATGTTCTTCATATGTTGAAAGTCAGTAGAATTTAATGATGAAAGTTCTAAAAAACATCTGTTCTATGGAATAACTAAGCAACACAGCAAAAAATAGTCACAATATATTTTAATCTGGTTTTTTTTTGTAGCACTTGGACTTTCTCTTGTTCGTTTTCTCTCAGTAGAGGAGAGCCAAAATCTATCAGTGTCTGAGAATTACTTAGTGTCAGAGATGTTTGTTTTTGTGAGGCCTATATATAGGGTAGCCAGGGAGGTTTTAAAAGGCTATTGTGGAAGTACCTACAACAGATGTTTCAGTACTAAGATCTGGTATAAGATTGGCATTTGGTTTTAAATATTAAAAACAATAAAGAAAGGAAGGAAAAAACCCAAAAACATGCTTTAAATCTCATTTTAATTGGTAAAAAGATATTGGTGATATAAACAGATAACGTGTGTAATACCTACAGTACCATCTTGTTAATTGGAGAGAGACCTTGTAGTTCCAGTGACTTCTAACATTGATTTGTTTTACTTAATTGAGGAATTAGTTCATAATTTTGGCAGTCTTACTGCTTATGGATCAATCGTTAAGTGCAAAACAGTCTGAGTTAGTGTGCTGTTTTAGCAGTGTCATGTCAGGATTTTAAATAAGAATCCTAGGGCTTTTTTTATGTCATGGGATGTAGTTCATATTTTCTAAGTCACCCATCTTTATTTTACTGAAGTGATACTTGTTTGAAACAGATGGGTAATGGTCTTAAGGCATATACCTATAGTTGACAGAAAGTAATAGCTCTAAACATTCTCTGTACATTTGCATTTGCTTCAAGAATGGCTTTTCTTGAAAAATCTGTTTAAAAACAGCCCCTCAAACGCAGCTGCTCTGTCAATATAGAAGAATTTGAAGAAAGAGGGGCCTTGAAATGAAAGCAGTGGTTATTGGAGCAAAACCTTTAAAAAAGCATAAAAAGATGCTGAAAAAACTAATTTGAAGGTGTAATACTAAGAGTTCTTATGCTCGTCTTTTTGTGCTTTTGAACAGAGGGAAATTAGGCAACAACTAGCTGAAAAAGCTAAAGCTGGAGAGCTTAAAGTCGTCAATGGAGCCGCTTCTCAGCCACCTTCAAAACGCAAACGGCGTTGGGATCAGACAGCTGATCAGACTCCTGGTGCTACACCTAAAAAATTGTCCAGCTGGGATCAAGCAGAGGTAATGACCTAGTGCTCATCAGCTGTCTACAGAAGACACTATCAGTGCTAATCCTCTTGAGTGTCAGAAGTTTCTTACTGAACTTAAGAACAACTAACAGTCTTTTACTGTATAGCATGAGATACTGTACTGATACTTTCAATTTTGTCTTGTACAGACTCCTGGACACACCCCATCTCTGCGATGGGATGAAACTCCAGGCCGTGCAAAGGGGAGTGAAACTCCAGGTGCCACCCCAGGCTCAAAAATCTGGGATCCAACTCCCAGTCATACACCAGCAGGAGCTGCAACACCCGGCCGGGACACGCCTGGTCATGCAACACCAGGTCACGGAGGTGCCACTTCCAGTGCACGCAAAAATCGATGGGATGAAACTCCAAAAACAGAAAGAGGTACTTATGGCAAACTGGGAAGTGTATAGTAAGTTTGGAATGGTTAATTGTACTGGTTTTGAATTCAGAAGCCAGGCAAGAAGTAATTATATTCTGACATCTAGTGGTTGTTGTGGGGAGTTGTTCTTGCCTGAGTTTGTAGCATTGGGTTCTTTCTGCCTGTGCTTAGCTGATACCTGTGAAAGTATCTCGGCTCAAATATGGATCAAAGTTTTGTCACATCTGATGACTACTGCAGGTTGGAATGTTAATATATAAAGGACACAGTAAAGGAGCACACTTTGAATTATCTTTCATAATATGTTTATGCGTGTTGTTTTTGAATTGTTTTTGGTCTTTTTTAAGAGGTTGGCATTAAAACAAATTTGAGAAGCATCTTACCTGCCTAATTTGAATTTGGCTCTTGTGTCAGAGAACGGTGAAACACTGTTGTTACCTAATGCTTTTATCAAGGGAGTACATGTAGTACTTTGTTCAATTCCTAGAATATCTGAGTAGTCTTCTCTTTTTTTAGAATCTTATCTTTTTATGCTAAGGTTCAGCAAGGAGATGATGCAATTTTTTTCATAAAACAAAGTTCTCTGTTGGATATTTTTAGTGTAATGCCTGTGTTTTTTCAATATTCACCAAAGTAGTGTACTTTTTGCCTACTGTTTGTTAATTTGATGCTGAAAATGGATTTGAATATTGATAATATAGTTGGAGTATACACTATTCAGCTTTCTGAGAAAATTTGGTTTGTTTTCCTTAGATACTCCGGGCCATGGCAGTGGCTGGGCTGAGACACCTCGTACAGATAGAGGTGGTGACTCCATCGGTGAGACACCAACCCCAGGAGCAAGCAAGAGGAAGTCACGCTGGGATGAAACCCCTGCGAGCCAGATGGGTGGCAGCACTCCTGTTTTGACACCTGGCAAAACACCCATTGGTACACCAGCCATGAACATGGCAACCCCTACACCAGGTAAGCTCAGGCCCTTGGCTAAGGCTTCACTTGGTTTTGTGTGAATGAAGCATCTCCTTTTGTGTTGTCTTTTGAAATAGATGGCTCTGCCCAGCATGCTCTCCTGCCTGTATGAAAGCAGTCAGTGTATGCTCAGTGTACTATTTTTGTGTTAATGGCCACAGCAACTTGGTTCTGGAGAGGAATTGGAACTAAGGTTGCATGTCTATTGCTGTTCAGTTTAGTTGGTAAAAATTTGATAAAAGGTTCTCCAAAATTTTGATATCTTATTTGGCTACAGAGTTCAGGTGCTCTGGAAACTTTGACTCGAGAGCATTTAAAAGTTAAGTAAACAAGTCATCTGCTTCTGCATACAAAGGACTTTTTAAAACACTTTTTGTTTTTGTTTTATTTTGAATATAGGTCACATCATGAGCATGACTCCTGAACAGCTGCAGGCTTGGCGTTGGGAGAGGGAAATTGATGAGAGAAACAGACCACTTTCTGATGAGGAATTGGATGCTATGTTTCCAGAAGGATATAAGGTAGGTCATCTGGATTTAAATACAGCAGACCATGGTGGAGTTTCTTCCTACCATGGATTACTGATTTTTTTTCTTCTCCAGAAGTAGAATGCTTCACATTAAGTGTTGATTATCGATTGTACACATTTGTTTGACTTGGTTACTGATTTATTTTAAATCCCTTAGAAAGGGAGGTCTAAAGGTAATCTCACAGGCAAATCACTACTGTGCTTCTCAGTGTTGGAAATGCCTGTCAAGGCCAGAAGTGTACTCTGTATGGGCTGATAGAAATATTAAGTCCAGATATAGACCAACGTGGAAGAGGGCCACCAATCCTGGGACAGCAAGTATACTCTGTTGATACAGTTGTTGAAGTGCTTCTTTAATCCTTGGAGACTTCACAGTTTATTATCCCAGCTCTCAGCAGTGGGAGCGAGCTTTCTTCTGAAATGTTGTCAGTACAGGATGAGTGCAAATGCAAGCTGTCAGTGTGAGTTTGTTTGTATGACTGTGAATGTGGGATTTATTGTATGCAATAACACACAAATCCCAAACAGATAAAGGGAAAGCTACAACTTCAAGCAAAATGTTTCGTATTTGATAGTTTCCTCTTTTTGTATCTGTTGCAATTAAAATGAATTTTGTTCTTCCTTTCTTAGGTTCTCCCACCGCCTGCTGGGTATGTGCCCATCCGTACCCCAGCTCGGAAGCTCACAGCGACCCCAACGCCCTTGGGGGGTATGACAGGATTCCACATGCAGACAGAGGACCGCACCATGAAGAGTGTTAATGACCAGCCCTCTGGCAACCTGCCTTTCCTGAAACCAGATGATATCCAATACTTCGACAAGCTGCTGGTAAAGGAGATTTCACTCACGCTGATTTAACTTCCCTGCTTTCTTTTAATTGTTTAGCAATACCCATTTATTTGTCTGGAATTATTTGTAGGTTGATGTTGATGAATCGACTCTGAGTCCTGAGGAACAGAAAGAGAGAAAAATAATGAAATTACTTCTGAAAATAAAGAATGGCACACCTCCCATGCGAAAGGTAACATGAATTGTCAGATACGTTTGTGTAATCTCAATTTTCAAAAATTGGTGTTTGTTTTCAGGTTTAGCTTCAGTTGTCCATGAGATTCTCTTGAAGATAATCTTCTAAGCTTTGCTATCTGTTGTGGTTTAACCCCAACTGGCAACTAAGCCCCACACAGCTGCTTGCTACTCCCCCCTCCCCTTAGTAGGATGAAGGAAAGAATCAGAAGAGTAAAAGTGAGGGAACTTGAAGAGATAAGAAAAATTTAGTAGTAATAACAGGAAATGAAAATAACAAAAAAAAAAAAAGAGATAAACTCCAAGAAAACATGTGATGTAAATGGAAAACAATTGTTCACAGTGATGCCCAGGCAGTCCCCTAGGTAGTGAGCCTTGGCCAGCTTTGCCCCTGGCTTTTATCTGGAGCATGGTGCTATATGATGTGGAGGATCCCTTTGGGCAGTTTGGGCCAGCTGTCCTGGCTGTGTTCTCTCCCAGTTTCTTGTGCCAATCAGCCTTCTCATTGGTGGGGTGGGGTGAGAGGCCGAAAAGGCCCTGACTCTGTGTAAGCTCTGCTCTGCAGTAACTGAACATCCCTGTGTTATCAGCATTGTTTTCAGCACAAATCCAGAACACGGCCCCATACTAGTGTCTGTAAAGAAAATCCACTCTATTCCAGCCTAAACAGCACACTTCGTTTAGTGCTTTCTTTCTTCTTCTGTATCTGTGTGGCTTTTTGTTACTCAACATAATTTGGTATTGCTGCTCTTTGGACAGTAATGTCAGTCACTAAATGGTGTGGAACTTGTATACAATTATGAGAAATTGGAATTAAAGTGTGTTTTGCTCACAGGACTTTGTAACTTTCTGGATTTTGCTTCTTACAATTAAATTAGCTACTTAGTGTAGCTCTTATTTAAGTTTTGTCCTGAAGCATTTGGCAGCATAATAGCAGTCTTGTCTGCAAATGCTCTAAACTGACCAAGCACCAAGCTGCCTGGATGGAAACAAGGGCCGTGAAGTTGTTTTCCAGACGGAGCCAGCATTAGCTCAGAAGTGTGCTTTTCTTGAAAACTGAACACCTGGGCCTTAACAGCACAGTGATTGTCGTCACACATCTGTGTTTGAACAGATCAGCATAAAATTTTTTGAAGTAAATTTGCAGTGGTTGGGGCAAGTATTTGGAAGGCTGTGGATGTAGTCAGTTACATTTTAACTTGGTTAATACCTGTTTTATGATTGCTCAGTGTTGTTTCCTTAGTTTAACCGGCAGATTCTCTGGTTTTGTTCAGGCTGCGTTGCGGCAAATCACAGATAAAGCTCGGGAATTTGGAGCAGGGCCCCTGTTCAATCAGATTCTGCCTCTGCTGATGTCACCAACACTCGAAGATCAGGAGCGTCACTTGCTTGTCAAAGTCATCGACAGAATTCTGTACAAATTGGATGACTTGGTCCGACCATACGTACACAAGGTCTGGTGCAGTTACCTGTCTCATCTCTGATTTGCTCTTTCTGCATTTTATGTGCATATCAGAAGAGGATGATACCACGTTTTTCTTACATAATTGGCTGTCATATTTCTTACACCAAACTTTCAAGCTTTTACAGTGTGATTGGAGTGTAGGCTTTCTAGTATTGAGATGTAAATATCATATATGCATATTTGGAGGTGGGAAGGACCTTACTTTATCTAGGTAGTATCTCCAGACCAGTTCCTTAAGAGACTTAAGAGCTATAAAAAATGTAATAGATTTAATTTTTTTCTGATCATTGTAAGGCTTTAAGCTTGGATTAACAGAATCATGTTTGCTTCATGGACTCTAGTAGGGGTAGAAGGTATTAAAGAAAGGAAATGTTAATTTGTTTATCTTTTTCAGATCCTTGTCGTCATTGAACCACTGCTGATTGATGAGGACTACTATGCTAGAGTGGAAGGCAGAGAAATTATTTCCAACTTGGCTAAGGTAAAACTCTATCCTTTATTAAAGCACTGAGTTAGCTTACATTTACCTGCATGTTTATAGGCATGGCAGAACAAGTAACTGTGCTGTTCATAAATCCAGTTGGTATGTTTTGTGTTTTGTCCTGCAGGCCGCTGGTTTGGCAACAATGATCTCCACAATGCGACCTGATATTGATAACATGGATGAGTATGTCAGAAATACAACAGCTCGAGCCTTTGCTGTTGTTGCATCTGCGCTGGGTATTCCTTCTCTGTTACCCTTCTTGAAAGCTGTCTGTAAAAGCAAAAAATCCTGGCAGGCCAGGCACACTGGCATCAAGATTGTACAGCAGATTGCTATTCTTATGGGTTGTGCTATCCTGCCTCATCTCAGGAGCTTGGTTGAAATTATTGAGCATGGTAAGTTCTGCTTTCCCAGACAAAGCTTTTTTTACCCACTTTATATCCGGAAAAATTTTCATACCTCAGTGAGGCACAGTGAGAGTAGGGTCCAGGTATTGTTGTTGCTGTGACACTAAGAAACATTTCAGCTGAGTCTGAAAGATGAATAAAGATGAACAGTGGTTCAGTATTCCTGAAAATAAGTTAATCCCTTTTACACTGCTCCTCTATTTTTGCTATTTTGAACTTAAGACCTGACTATGAGAAATGGTACTAAACTCTCCTGTCTTGCAGGGCTGGTGGATGAGCAGCAGAAAGTCCGCACCATCAGTGCTTTGGCCATTGCTGCTTTGGCTGAGGCAGCCACTCCCTATGGTATTGAGTCATTTGATTCTGTCCTGAAGCCCTTATGGAAGGGTATTCGTCAGCACAGAGGAAAGGTAAATCTAAAATACTTGCTTTAGTTTGAACTGAAATGAATTTGTACCTGCTGTAACTTACTAGTGATATATTTTGCATTTAAATAGGGTTTGGCTGCCTTTTTGAAGGCGATTGGTTACCTGATCCCTCTCATGGATGCCGAGTATGCAAACTACTACACCAGAGAAGTCATGCTAATTCTTATCAGAGAATTCCAGTCTCCTGATGAAGAGATGAAAAAAATCGTGTTGAAGGTACGTTAGAATGATAGTCTAGCATTGATATTGAATATGTATGTATTCCCTTTTCTTAAAATAAAAAGCAAAAAAAGCCCCAAACCAAACAAACAAAAGCAAAAAAACCCCACTCCAAATCAGCCACTCCACACCCTACACTGAATTAAAATTGTTGGATTTTTATTTCCTGTCAGGTGGTAAAGCAGTGTTGTGGTACGGATGGTGTTGAAGCAAACTACATTAAAACAGAAATCTTGCCACCTTTCTTCAAACATTTCTGGCAGCACAGAATGGCATTGGACAGAAGAAATTACAGACAGGTATTCTTGGTGGTTTTTTAAGCTGGAAAATTATTTACAGTAGAAGAAAATCAGAACGTTCATTTAGGCTAGGTATTTACTTTTTTTATGTCCTGAAACTTGATTTTTGTTTGTACTAGCAATTTAGAAGTTGTGTAGCTAAGAAGAGTTTCAGGTTCTCAGGAGGTATCATGACATTTTACATTTGTGAACGAGTCTTCATCAGTTGCAGGGTGGGGTTATTCACCCCGTTTATGTTCTTAAAAACACTGGATGACTTCTAAAAGTAAAATCAGTTTTTTATAGTGGGCTTAAGGAGTTCCTTCAGACTAGGGAAATTATTTTCAAGATGAAGAAAGTAGATTTTAACAATGCTTGCTAATTTAAAATTTCTGTATTTCAGTTGGTTGATACCACTGTGGAGCTGGCAAATAAAGTTGGAGCAGCAGAAATTATTTCTAGAATTGTGGATGATCTGAAAGATGAGGCTGAGCAGTACAGAAAAATGGTCATGGAAACAATTGAGAAGATAATGGGAAATCTGGGGGCAGCAGACATTGATCATAAACTGGAAGAGCAGCTCATTGATGGTATTTTGTACGCCTTCCAGGAACAGACAACAGAGGTACAGCCAGGTGTTGGAGTATTTGGTTCACTGTATTTGTAAGCTGTCTCACTGTTAGTTATACAGAAATGTGTGCTTCTGAGTTAGGTTTTTAGAATCCCTTTTTACATGTCAGTGCTGTAATCAATGAAATCCAGAAGCAATCTCTGGAATGTTAGCGTTTTAAAAGCAATTTTAGATTACGACAAGTTTAGTTAAAATGCAGTTGTTGCTGTTTGTGTGACTTTCCTTTGCTGTTTTTATCCACAGGATTCTGTGATGCTGAATGGCTTTGGCACAGTGGTTAATGCTCTAGGCAAAAGAGTGAAACCCTACTTGCCACAGATCTGTGGTACAGTTTTGTGGCGTTTGAACAACAAATCAGCCAAAGTCAGGCAGCAGGCCGCTGACCTGATCTCTCGTACTGCAGTTGTCATGAAGACTTGTCAAGAGGTATGGGCTTCTCTTCCACATTTGCTCTAGCAGATCATAGTAATGAGAGGACAGGGAAAAACTAATTTCTACTCTTTTTACTTGGTTGTAGGAAAAACTGATGGGACACTTGGGTGTTGTTTTGTATGAGTACCTGGGTGAAGAGTATCCTGAAGTACTGGGAAGCATACTCGGAGCGCTGAAGGCTATTGTGAATGTTATAGGTATGTTTTTGTACTCATTACTTGGCTGTTCAAGAGCAAAATAAAAAACCATTATAAAACTAAACATGCCTCTTGGAATTCAATAGGTATGCACAAGATGACACCACCAATCAAAGACCTGCTGCCACGGCTGACACCTATTTTGAAGAACAGACACGAGAAAGTACAGGAAAATTGTATTGATCTTGTTGGCCGTATTGCAGACAGGTAAGCTGAGTAATGATACAATACCTAACCCTCTGTGTGGGCAGTTATTGTAGCAAAAGCTCAAGTTTGGCATCTTGGGTATTTGTTGTCATATCTCTTGATAGTTCTGAAGTTTTGCATAAAGCTTAATATATTTAGCAGACACACTGTTGAATTACCTAATAAAGGAAATACTTAAGCTGTTACCCCAGATAGCAAATGAATAGGTGCTGCAATTTGTGGCTTTATTTAAAAACTTCTCACATCACTGAAGAGGTAACTCGCTTTATTTTTCAGAGGTGCAGAGTACGTTTCTGCAAGAGAATGGATGAGGATCTGCTTTGAACTGCTTGAATTATTAAAAGCTCACAAGAAAGCTATCAGAAGAGCCACAGTGAACACTTTTGGTTATATTGCAAAAGCTATTGGGTAAGTTGTTTTAATGCTTGTCCACTTCTGCACACAGTTACCAAACATAGTGATGATTGTTACTTTGCTGGTGGGAAATACTCAAACTTCTCTACATTTTGTATGTACAGACTTGGTTTTACTCATTTTGAAGAATACAGTCATGTATTCTCCATTAACATAGATTGTTGCACTTTTGAACAAAAATTGTGGACTAACAAGGTTAGAGTCTTATTTGGGAGTAAGAGTTGTTGTCTCATGAATTTTTGATACTGTGATGTGCATTCAGACCTTCTTTGTATTATTTCATAAACTCTCCTTTAAATAATTTAGCTTCTTTTTTTTTCCCTCCCTCTACACCAAATCAATAGTTTTATTGATTTTTTAGAGGTTTGTTTCCACTAAGGTGGAACAGTGTGTGACTGTAAGTCAGCACATTATAGAATGAAGCACAGTTGCCACTTTTATGCATGTTCTTTAAGTGACTGGTGAGTGACTGAATGCAGATAGAGCAAGCAGCCAGGGATGCTGTAACTGTTTTCCATGCAGGACATAACCTGTCTCTGTCAATGCCTGGTTTTATACAAGTCTGTACTTGCCTCTGGGATCAGAGTAATGGTGGGGAGGCTCTGCTACCCCCCAGAGCTCACAAGAGGAAGAACAGAAGGCAAGGAAAAAGCTAAGTCTAGACAAAGTAAAAAATGTTGGCTATGGAAGTGACTCCTTAAACTGTTCTAGAGTTTAGTGTTTTGTGTTTAGTGTTCAGTTTGTTTCCCAGCTCTCTAAACTTTTTGCGAGGGCTAAACCATGTTTTCCTGCCACTTGTTTGAAGCTTAACTAATTTTATCTAAATCCTCATTGAATCTATTGATATGGATGCCCATGTTGTCTCTTCCAGACCTCACGATGTGTTGGCCACACTGCTAAACAACTTGAAAGTACAGGAAAGGCAGAACAGAGTATGTACTACAGTAGCAATTGCTATTGTGGCTGAAACATGCTCACCTTTCACAGTGCTGCCTGCACTCATGAATGAATACAGAGTTCCCGAACTGAATGTCCAGAATGGTGTGTTAAAATCTCTTTCTTTCCTGTTTGAATACATTGGAGAGATGGGAAAAGATTACATTTACGCTGTTACACCATTGCTTGAAGATGCTTTAATGGACAGGTGAGTGCCTTTCTTCTGTGGTACAGTTACCCATAGTCATATTTTTAAGTATATACCTGATAGTGATAGCAAATATGCGTATTGTCCTTGTTTGCTGAAGGCTTTAAGTGACCTGCATACTTTGGAAGCCATTATTTGCAAACAATTTGGATTATATATGCTCCAATTTTACTAATAATTCTGAAGATTAAAATTACAAAGGCATCTTCAGTGAATCAAGACTTCTTCCTTTAAAACTGCTTTTGATTAATTTCTATTGTTGGTATTTCTGTGGAATTGGAGTGCAATAATTTGTCAGAAAACTCACATCTTTTTTCACTTCACTGTTTTTTGATACTCTGCCTCTTTGTATCGCTAAGTATGGCTTAAAAGTGTTATTAGTGCTTTCAAATAAAGTGTTATTGAAAAGAACCACTATGCTTGTCCGATCATGTTGCTTCTGAGTATCATTTATTAATACCCATTGTTCTCTTTGCAGGGACCTCGTGCACAGACAAACAGCCAGTGCTGTGGTGCAGCACATGTCCCTTGGCGTTTATGGCTTCGGCTGTGAAGACTCCCTCAATCACTTGTTAAATTACGTGTGGCCCAATGTGTTTGAAACCTCTCCTCACGTCATCCAGGCAGTTATGGGGGCTCTGGAGGGCCTCCGAGTCGCGATTGGGCCCTGCAGGATGTTGCAGTACTGTTTACAGGTATGGCCTGGTGTGTGTGTGTGCTGGGGCAGCAGGGAGCAGTTGTGAGCAGGACTTTTTTCCAGGAGACAAAAAAGTAGCTGAAGATGATTTCCAGCAAAGGAAAAACTGGCTTTTTGTTGCCAAAGTATTACTTAAACGTGGTATTCTGTGCCAAGGACTTGAATAGTGGAAATAGACAGTAAACAGAGGGTTTGGTATAGGGAGATAGCTGATGACATCACAGAACTTATGTAGAAAGAGCAGGTAGCTTAGAATATCAGTTAACTAATACAGCCTGGCAATTCGATTTCTAAATTGGAGGCATCTCACAAATCTTGAGGATGTGATTTAATGACTGGGTAAGAACTTAGCTGTGGGAGGGGTTATGACAAGTAACCAGTGAGAATTAAATGAGAGGATAGGATTAGTAGTCATGATTTGTCGTTAGCCAGGAAAAATGGTGAGACATTTAGAAGAGTGCAGCACTGTAAAACCATGTTTGGATTAGAGTTTATACTGCTAGATCACCACTAGGCAGTTCAGCCTCTGTAAATGTGCATGGGGTGGTAAAATCTGAAGGCTTCTTCTCAATGTAATTGCACTTGACAGTGGCTGTGCTTCCTGTGGAATTAAAACTCACCTAACAGGTTGGGAACAAGGATTAAGGTAATGCAGGTCAGTGCAGAGAAGGTGTGACAGCATTTTAGTAGTAATTTGCAGATACGAAATGTCACACTTCAGCAGTGTGGGGACCTCAGCATGAAGATACTGACATTAGTAGGAAGGTGAAAGTCTCTTGCAGTGTATATTGTTGCAAGTAGTGTTTGTATATTGTTATTACACAGAACTATTTTTTCCTACAGGTTGTATGTTTTGCCCATTTATTAAATGCTTATTTTGCAATGCTTGATTAAATTCAATAAAACAACACTAGGGCTTCAAGCTTTTATTTATTCTATTTTCTAGGGTTTGTTTCACCCTGCCAGAAAAGTCAGAGATGTTTATTGGAAGATCTATAATTCAATCTACATCGGATCACAGGATGCTCTGATAGCACATTATCCAAGAATCTATAATGATGAAAAGAACACCTATATTCGTTACGAACTTGATTACATCTTATAATCTTCTTGTTCAGTTGTTTGTGTTTGATGCACAGCTGTTGTTCAGTTAAATGCTTCGGATTTCATGATGTAAAATTCTAAAATTTTGGAGATCAGTGTAGAGCTGGTCAGAGGCAGAGCTAGGTATCCAGTAGCATGATTTTTTAAATATGTCCTTGTTTTTTGATGTTAAACAGTTAAAGCCAGTAGTGACCAACAAAACAGTGATTACAATGTACTGGAGGGATTTTGTTTTGGATCCATCTTTATGAAGATTTAGATTTCATTCCTTGTGTTTAAAGGGGAAGTTTATTTGAGAAATAAACATTTGTGTATAAAAACTAATTTGTGTGTGGTTTTTGGACAGAGGGGCTTGTAAAATGAGTCCCTTTGGATTAAGTATTTGTTCATGTAATAAATAGGTGGTATAAAACATTTTAACCCTTTTTTGTCATCCACTAGCTTTTGAATAAATAAGAAAAATGTACCAACTGTAGTTAATGTGTGTATCTTTGTCATGCAATAATGTAGCTGTAGCCTGGCTGATGGTTGTAGTAGTATCAGTTTATTTTCATGGAAAAAGTAATATTTAATTGCTTGTTTTTACTGCTTCATATGCAGTGTCCTGGTGAACATGGCTTGTTGAATTTTCAGAAGCGATTTTCTTGTAAATGGTATTTGTAAAACCAGTGACAATGATGCATACTGATCATATTGTGTTTAAAAAGCCAGATATTTATGGGCTGTGCTATAATTCCATTGAAAAGCTAGGAATGTTAAGTCCCCAGCACCTTAGGGTGAGGCAGTTTCTAAGAAAAGCATTCTATTTCTCATTTGCTTTTTGCCTTTTGTGTATGTACTACAGAGAAAAAGGTCTTGCTATCTGCCAGTGAACCACCTAAAACTCAAGGATAAATCATTCTGGTAGTAGTGTACATTATCCCATGTTTGTAAGATAACAGGAGGCAGTAGCTGGCTGTCAGACGCCTTGTTCTGCCAGTCCTTGACTGGAGTGATTAATTTCCATCTTGCCAAGTTCAATGAAGTGGTGTTACCTGACTTCTCTGCTGTTTTACATAAATGTGAGACTCTTTAATTGTTGAACATATAAGAAAATTTCACCCTACCTTTCAGGATCAACTTTTTTGTTCGGGGTTTGGGATGACCCTTTTGTTAATAAAAGTACTAATTCCTTAGGAAAGGGGAAAAGTGGCTTTCTTTCAGCACTGACCTGTATTCTGAAACTTAAGTTAAAACCAGCTGCAACTTCTTGAAGTCTTTATTGCTGAAGTGTTTCCTCTGAGAATAAGGTGCATTCTAGTCTTATTTCTAGTTCTTTGTCTCTGAATAGTATTGTTTGTATTACAGATAGCCTGCCATCTTCATTGCCTCAGTAGTTCTGCAAGACAGAACCAAACAAGTGCCTGTAGAGAGGGAGAAGGGCTGGAAAAAAGCACTGAATTTTGAGAGATGAGTCAAAAGAGAACTCTGAAACAGGTAGTGTTTCATTTAGTTTCAGTGATGGCTCCTAACTTCTAGATGTGTCTCAGCAAATTCATCATTCTTAGAAATAAGTAAAATTGTAAACATTTTCTCAAGGTGGAGGAGACCGACTTCAAATTGTTCTCATTTTTGTATTTTTGAAGCTTATCGCTTTTAAATCTCAGAAATACTTTCATGAATCTTTTTGAGAAAGATGCAATGTTTCCCTTGTTTCCCGAGAAGGTGGGAAAGGGGAAGGAGAACTGTTTGATGAAACAGAGTTGTACATAAAACTGATGTTGATGTTTGGGTTTTTTGCCATCTCAAGTATCTGGTATGAAATCAGGTTTGAGGTGGCAGTGTTTAAATACAGTTCTTGATATGCAGAGTCACCAGGAAGCATTTTTGTCCTTCATGAGACTTTGTGGATCTGTGGAACTCCTACCTAAAGAGGCCATCTCTGGATCATAGACTGATGTGATTTTCTGGGAGCCTTCAGCAGCTTGTAAAGGAATTTGCTTTTGCTGTTTAGCAGCCCCTCTGAGTTTTTTATTCAGCACAGGAAGATAAAGGAGGAAATTTGGGGGATATAAATAACTACTTAGATACACTAGTATGACATCTGTCCACTTGTAGACAAACATGGTTCTTTTCCAGTACAAACTAAAGTCTTTAATAAATGGGAAAGTTCTACTCTGAGGTGGTGGCTGGTGCTCACCTGCAGACCTCTGGTTCTGGACAGCAATGACTAAAGAGTTCAAATGAATGGAAGGATTTTGATCACTATTATTTAAATCCCATTAATGGATAATTAATTGGGCCATTAATGTAGAAAAACAGGCAAAGTGAACAAAACATCTGCTGTTTTCTTGCTTGTTTATAAAATGGGAGACATGCCATGGCTTGGCAACTGAGAAGTTAACCTTGTTACAGAATTAGTATGATATTTGATAAAATACAAGTAACAAGCATAAAATCTGCATGTCCAGGCAATCCCTCAACTTCCTTATTTAGGTTTTCTTTTAAAGGGTGCCAAGTTCCTTTCCAGTTGTCCTCCAGCCCCCTTTCTGGATTTTCATAGAGCTTCTAACTTTGTCAGTGAGTTGCAAAAGAGGCTCTGTGGATAGAAGCTTCCCTGACAGTTGATTCTCCTGAGCAGGCTCATACAGTGTGCAGAAAGAGGTGGAGGCACCTATAAGAAAAAAAAAGGTACGTGATGTTTTATTTTAATCTATTTTTTAAAATTAATTACAATTATGCGTTTGGATAGGGCAGTGAATTATGATGTAAGCCATACTGCCTTGGGCTCTTCCTAGTTTAGAATATTTTATTTTACCACTTAATGTGGGTTCTGATTGCATCTGATTTTTTTTTTATTTGTTCTTTTTAATGGAAAAAAGGATGCAAGGGTTGTATATGCCTACATTTCCTTACAGTCTAAACTTCTCCAGCAAAGGATGCCCATGCCCCTTTACACTTGAGCTGATGGAGATAAAATTAGCCAAGGCTAGCAGTTATATCCTTAAGGTATGCTAACCTTAAAAGTTTGGGAGAATTTTTTTGATTCATCCAAGCTTCTTCCGGAGAGCACCTAGAGATAAGGATCTGAAGGGTCCTCAGTTTTATGTTTGGTTTCAGTTACATTTTGTTGCTTGTAGTTCTGTGACTTCTGATCTAATTTCACACACATACACCTCCATCACTCCTGATTCAGTTGTACCCATTTTGCTTGTACCTCATTTATCCATGGATCTCTCTAACCTGCATCTCTCACCTCATTTTCTTCCCTGAAAGCTGCACTCTTAGCCCTGTGTCAAACTTCTTTCACCCTGCATGTCTTGGCACAGTAGCAGTGGTGGCAGTGAGGGCACTGAAGAGAAGTCCTCCCGCCCTCCTGGTTGTCCTTGCAACTGCAACCGTTCCTGGATGTGTGGAAAATCACTCACTGCTGGAAGAGTCTCACTCTGATTCTGCTGCTCAGGCTGGGCCAGGTACAGGGGGGTCTGGAAGAACACAGCTGCCAAATTTTATTTGTTTTGGAAAATAATAGGGAGTACAGTGTGCAAATATAGTCTGGTCCTTCTTGCCCAGCCTGAGCTACTGGGCTCTTCCTTTGCCAAGCAAAGGGAGATGGAGGCTGTTCAGTGGCTTTTTACATTCAGTTTCCTGATCTTATAGTGGACTCATTGTAGGAGTCAGATTGAGTTTGTCACAGTGTTCTGTCCAGACAAGGAAATGGGATGCCAGGTTATTGAAGTGCTGCGTTTTCTATGATGGCCTTTTCTGTGTACCTCCAGAGGGAACATTGCAAAGCTTATTTCCAAGCACAGCAGACCTTACAGCCTGAGCTGCTGCTTGAGGCAGACTTAACGAGTTCAGATTCATAAATAAAAGTTTGCAAGTAACCCTGAAAGTATTTTGCTGGTTGTTGTTACAGACATAAGGTCAAGTTTAATTTGTCTTTTTTCAGAGATCCTGACATGGCCTAAGGAGTGACGGTTGTTTCCACAAGAATAGAATTTTGGTGCCCAGAATAAGGTTTTTTGATGGAATTTCAAAGAATTATGCAGCCAAGTATGAATGTGATAATTTTTAAGTAAAATTGCATGTAAGAGTCCTCAGTTTTTAGCCAGACTCTAAGCATTTTTTTCTTGTCAATGTAATTCCACTCTCTGAAAAATGGTTGATAGTGAAGTAGCTTCTGACATATTATGAAAGGTTGGAGCTTGCTATGGTTGTAATAAAGAAAATGATCAGAACAGTAATTGCTAGAAATCATTAAGAATGCTTGTTATAATGGCATACATTCTGTTTACTGGCTTCACAGGCTAACTAAACCAAAGTGTTTTCCTTATCAATTTTACAGCCATGTGATGCCCAGAGATTACATGATGCAAGTTCTTTTCTCAGTTACTTTTTACAAGTTTGTCTCTTAAGACCACTTTCTTAAATCTTTTGGTGCAATGGCTGTTGTGAAATCAAGTTTCAGCCAGTGTTGCATCACATTGATAATTCTACATATTTTTCTCCAAGCTAAGCAACGTATTTTCCCTGAGTTTAAGCTGCTGTAATGAATGTCCTCTTTGCTAATAGACTGGGGTGGGACGGGAAACAGCTTTCAAATTTTGGTCCTTCACTAAATGTGGGAAGTGTTGATGTGCAAGTAAAGTGATTGCCTGTTATTTAATGTACATCTGTGAACCAACTGCAAAATCTCACCTTTGTCATTTTAATAAAAATGGAAGAGGTAAATGTGAGAGTTTCTGTAATCCAAAGTAAAAATATGTACACCAGTGTGATGCCGTATGCTGAGTCTTGAATCTCACCAGCAGTAATGGAAAGATTTCTGCTCCCCCTGGCCTCTAGTGGTTCCTGTGACCTGTGTGGTTTGAAGTGCAGCCCTCCCAGCTGTACCCCTGGAACCCATGGCAGGGCTTTTAAAGGCTGCCCAGAAGCCTGGTTAAGGGGTCCAGCACACCGCTGGGTAAGGAATGCTGCTTCTTCACTCCTAACATGAGCCCCAGGCCAAATGTTCTGGAAGTTATGAATAAGCTATTCTATTTGCAGGCTAAACAGCAGCAAATGTTTTATGAATTCTGAACAAATGAGGAGGGAGTAAATTAATGGACCTGATCTATTTATCCCAAGATTGTATCAGATTGATCTCAAAGCAATTACTGTGTCTTACTTAGTGTGACTGTCAATTACTAGTGGTCATAATTAGAGTTTTGGGTTTTCTGAAAGCTTGCTTTCTTGATGGAAAGAGATTTTGTTTGTTTGCTTGCTTGTATTAAGAGTCATCTCCAGAGCCTACACACGTTTGTTTTCTTTGCTCGAAATCTGTTCCTTTCAGAGGTAGGAGACATTTTGGTCACATTGATAGACAAATGTTTCTTTGTTTTATTAGAAACCGTCTTCTACACTGAGCTGGCCAATAAAATTCTTCAATGACCTGTACAATTCATTCCCCCTGTGCCCCATTTCCTCTGAGGGCTTGTGTTTCTTGCTGAAGAATGCCATCTTTCACTGGTCCTGCTGCTCTGAGCCAGTGGTTTCTGTTAAAACCATCTCTGATCCAAGCCTGGGAATAGGCTTGCCCTTCGCTGCTGGTTCCTGGCTCTTGATTGAGACCAGATGTGACAGCTGTTCACCACCGTAGGGTGACAGGGTCTGAGGTGACTTATTTCTAGACTTTTCTTAGGTAACTTTAGAAACAGTGACCTTCAATCCCTGCCTGTCGTCCGAAACAGTAGAACAGAACTGTGTTCAAATAGTGATTTTGCTTTGAAAGCCATGCATTTTTGTCTCTGTTGAACTCTTAAGTCTCCAAGGATCTGCAGGTCTTGAGCCCAGCTGATAAAAGGAATGCAGCTGGCCATTTATTATTTTAGCTAATCAAAGAGGATATTGTATATTAACTTTTTCACATTCCGAGGCACTAGAAACAGAATGAAGGTTAAAGGCGTCTGATACTCACAATTAAAGAATGAGGCCTTTGTTTTTAGCACAGTATGCAGCTGAGACAGAAGGAATATGGCAGGAAATGAAAACCAGGTGGCTTTAGTTTCAGTGTTTAAGACCAAAGAAATGACCTTCTGAAAAGGCTGTTTCCTCACTCTATTGAAAGTAAGTTAAATATATACAAAATCATTCTTTACATTAGTTTGGAGATGTTTCTGTACATGTATCTTATATTTCCACAGAATTAGCACAATGATGTGTAGGTTAGACTTAAAAGCCCTGCTGAGATAGAGCTAGCATTTGGTCCTAAGTTCATTTTGGCAAGATTGGAAGGTACATAACATTCAGTGAGTGCAGGCAATTGTTTGTTCAATTCAATCTGTATACAAATGTTAATATTACTGTAATATCATTACCATTTACATGATACGACCAATTTTCATAGACAGATGAAGTGGTTTGGGTTGGAAGGGACCTTAAAGATCATCTGATCCCCCTGCCATGGGAAAGGATCCTTCCCCTAGACCAGGTTCCTCAGAGCTCCATCCAACCTTGAACACTTCAGGGGTTGGGGCATCCACAACTTCTCTGGGAAACCTGTTCCAGTGCCTCACCACCTTCATAGGTGCCCTCTTTGAGTTAAAAGCCATTCCCCCTTGTCCTATCACTCCATGCCCTTGTAAAAAGTCCTTCTGCAGCTTAAAAGTACCTCTCCAGTTTGTGTCAGTAGCTTAGTAAAGATCACAAACACCTGATATTAAAAAAAAAAAAAGCAAAATCAAAGGCATATTTGTTTCTTATTCCCTCCTGTTTAGTATTATATTTATTGTGGAAGATGTAACCATGGTAACTTAAACTTAGGCATCCACAAAATAAAATGACAAGTCATCATTTAATACAAGTGCAGTTTTTTTCAGGTACAGGTTTCATTTAAAGCTTAGAAAATTGGAGACAGCACACTTTGAAAATCAGCTTGGGTTTTTTTCTCTTGAAAATGGTGAACGTGACTTCCTTGTGGGAAGCTGTAGGGTTGTTTTGCAACCCACCCAGCAGCAAAGTTGTAATTGCCATTAGAGCTCCAAGATCTATTGCAGCTGGAGCCCACGTGATGCTGGAGCAGTGAATTGGAACACAGGTGTAAAGCTGCTTCTTCAGTTGCTGAGTCTGCAGCACAGGCCCCTTTGTCACCTGCTTTTCTGTGCCAAGAGAGTCATTCACATGTGACTCAAGGAGGACTCTCAGGTGGTCACTGAGAAGTTTCTCTTGTAGCTTTTTCATTCCAGAAACTGGACTTCCTGCTTAGTATCTAAACTAAGGCTAGAGGTGCCTATTGATGTGAGTGATTCTGCCTGTGCGAACTAACATGTTTGTTAAACACGTTCTACAATTTGTTAGTGCTGAGATAAAGAACTCCTTTTTCAACTAGTTGATGCCAAGCCTGGTTGTCTCAATTAGGCAGTGTGTTTCCAAGAATTGTTTTTCTTGTCTGAAGTTATTCTGTGTTTCAGGATGGTATTTGAAATTCTCTGCTATCTCTACACAGAGTATGATAGGCCTGGCACAGCAACTGGTCAAGATTCATACAAGAAAGTCAACCTTACTGTCCCAATCTTTTTGCTCACTTTGGTGTTCTACTGAAGAGGCAAGTGGCCTTGATTTGCTAAGCAAGTCTGTCTTAGTCCAAAGTGCTTCCCTGATAGTCATCACCACCCTATGTTTTTTTTAATTTTGCTGTGTGGTGTGTAAGATTTTAGTGGGACACTTCTGCAGAGTTTACAGAAATAGAGATGTTTTATTACCAAATGCTGTCATGCATAGCATCTGCTTACTATTTGTAGAAGTTAGTTAGTAATTGCATAAGCATTCATATGGCTTATATATATTAAGATCTCTCTGAGTCACTGTCTGAAGCTGGGAGAATAACTCCCCAGTCATTCTATCTTCCTGTGTTAAGATGCATTTACATGCCCATGTGCAAGTAAAAAAGCACATCTATGCTCCTGGGTGCTTCTTGCTTTTTCTCTTATGGCCAGTTCCAGTTTCTTTCTGTACTTTTCTGTGTTGAGGCAGCTCTTGGGTATTTCAGTCAGTGGAGACAGCCCTGCAGTACCAAGTTCTTGGAGTTACTATATTTTCATACTTTGATTGTTCTGTTGGTGTAAGAAAAGCAAGTCTGCTGCTCATGACAGCCTGTCAGCTGCCAGCTCTGCTTCCTTCATGCTGGTGTAATGCCATGTACCACAGTCATTTTTCATGTAGTATAGGGTATGCAGTGATTTAAAAAAAAAGACCAAACCAAAGCACGAAGTCCAACCACCACCACATTTACATTTTAGTGTGTGTCAGTAGTTGCTCAAATTGCATCTGTTTTTTAATCGCTTTCCAAGCAAGGCCTATAAAGAATTCTCCAGTGTCAGAGACCTCCAGTCTAGGTCCTTGCTGCCACTGCAGGCTGCCTGTGTGATACAGATACTGCCACCTGGGAGATGTTTTGAGACTTCCTATGCAGTTCAGGTATCAAAGAACTTCCTCAAACATCTGTTAAAGGTTTTGCCTCTGTTTTTGCCTTCTTTCAAGTTCTTGATGCTGCCTTGTTACCTGCCATTGGGAGTTTGGCTGCTGTGTATTGTAATTTTTCCTCCCATAGGAATTAATGTATATCTGATTATAATACTTCTATTGCCATTGCAAATCATCTCTGCAAATACAAGCAATCCTTTTATTTATTCTCCCCTATTTCAGGAATGTGGGCTCTTCCCACTGATAAACAAAAGTAGTAATCCTCAGTCCTGCTTAGTTCATCTCTTAACACCCCAACTGATGAGCAATTACTTTTTATATTAAACATGTTTCATCTGTTGAATTTTTATATTGTTTTACTCCTATGGTTTTCTTCTTTAATTATATCATTTTCTTGTTACATCCCATCCATTTTATATGACTTAAAGCCAAAATAAAACTCCAGCTATCTTAATCAAGTACCAGCTACCACTATGTTTAGCTCAAGTGCTTTCTTGTTTACCCCACAATGTATTTCCTGAGGATGGAGATTTAAGGTCTTGGCCCAGTGTTATGTAGAACAAGGGTCTTAACTAGCAAATAGTTTTGCTTTGCTCTTTTCATTTACTGTTAAAATGTGGAAGTGTCTTGTACATCTTGTGTGTTATTTTATCAAAAGTTTGACTTAGGTGCTTAAAATCAGGCAAGTGCGGGTGTAAAGAAGGAGCAGTGTAAAATGATTAAAGCACAATAGTGGATACTGCACCTTCCTGCTCTGCCAGAGTATTTGCTGTGTCTCCATTGCAGA
This sequence comes from Drymodes brunneopygia, assembly GCA_013400955.1. Classification (NCBI taxonomy): domain Eukaryota; kingdom Metazoa; phylum Chordata; class Aves; order Passeriformes; family Petroicidae; genus Drymodes; species Drymodes brunneopygia. The sequence goes on along the minus strand of VZTZ01014947.1, from coordinate 142,424 downwards.
AATCGTCACAGTATCAGTTCTGGGAAATAGTCTTGAGGGGAGTCAAGGGGATCTTTCAGTAAATCAGAAGACACTTGTTACCTTGTTCTGAGGAGAAAAATTTACTTAGCATGTGAATGATTAATTTGATCTGCTGTTTTCTTGTACCACATTGTACGTAGGTACTTTGTTTTCTGTTTCATCCTAACTATGATACATCACTGGAAGTTGACCCTTTACCCCCAGTTTCCACCAGGATGTTTCTGTGGAAAGAAGGCATTTATCCTTGGGAAACAATAGGCTTAGTGCTGGTTTTAGGGCCTGCAGGAATGAGTGTCAGGATCTGACCTCTGAGGAGACCAGGAGAGCTGCAAGCCATGACTAAGCCACTAAATCCCCTGTAAACCTTGAGGGAGTCACTTGAGGCCATGCTGCTCTCCGGGCTTGAGCACCTGGGCTGTCCGTATAGGGAGTGCTGTGCCAGCCATGCTTGCAATCCCTTCCTCTTCCTTCTAGAGATATTGAAGCAGATTCATCTGTTTTATTGTCTTTCATGTTCAAGAACCCTAAAAAATACTGCAGTTTAGTAGCTGTTGAAAATTTAACCACTTATTTGCATCTGGGGTAAATTATTGCAGGGTATGTTTAGGGTGTGAATTCTTCCCAGCAGCCTGCCTGCAGAAAGCCTTCTGAGAGCCCTGCTGGTGCTATTCACTGTGACAGAGCAATGCTTTCTGTCCTTCAGGAGGCAGGTTCCCTTTCCTTTCCAGGGCTTGGCTGTGTTTCATTGCTGTGATAAGAATGCCTCTTAGTGTTTCTTTTTTCAAAGCAGCTAAACTGAGTCACTGGAGTGAGCTGAGGCCATCTGTCCTGATGCTGGAAAGGAAGAGTACAGCCTGCTGTCAGCTATCTTAAGCTGCTGGCAAATCAGTGGTGTGATGTGGGGGCCTTAGGAAGGAGTCTCTCACTGAATTGCACACCATGGTGATTAAACCAGTCTGCCCTACTTGGCGTACTGGTTCAAGATGCTGCTGTTCAGTGGGGAGCATCCCAGTAATACAGACATGGCTTTTCCTGCCTCTCTGACTGGGTTCTCCTCCCCTCTTCCACGTCAGTGGGTTTGAATCTGTAACATACTGTTTGGAAAATTAGTTTCCTGCATAGTCAACCGAAAAAGTCATGGAATCACTGAAATACTCTACTGAAACATGTTTCCTGGGCTAAAGGAACTGCAAAACCTGCTAGGAAGTGCTGGGTGATAGGAGTATGATTTGTAACACTATTTATTGTAACTAGTCACTAATTCTGCCATGGCTGGACAGCAGAGTTAAGATGTTAATGCATTATTAAATCATTAGTACTAGTATACAAGCATAAATTTGTTCTTAATGTGAAGCATAAATCAGAAAAGCTATATCCTGATACACTTACATAGTTCTGCTTTGAGAAAGAACAGAATGAACTCTCACCTTGCCATTCCCCAGACACTTAAGTTTGACATTTTTGAACTCCAACATTCGTCTCCCATATCTGAACAGTGGCTGCTTTATGGCACTATTTTTCTACCAGCAAGGTGTTTTTTCATTCTCACTGTGCTCTGGGATTTAGGGAATTAGAGGGGAGTAAGGCAGCTGTACCATAAGCTTAGAAGCTCATTTCTGACCTGCTTTGTTCTTGTAGCTGTATCTGTTGCTACGTCTGGAGATGTTAATAGTGACATTATCTGGAGCACAGCCATTGACCCAATCTTCTGATCTTGCAAGAGGATCAAGGAAGACATCTGCACTCATGCAGAATTTTATGAATGTGCTTCAGGCTTTGTGCAAGTGCACACCCCATCTGTATGGGCTGAATCTATAGATTTTTATCTGGGGACCAGGCACATGGGCTGAGCATTATTTAATCCATCCATTGCTAGGTCAAAATACTGTGCAAAATATGTGCCTAAGAATACACAATGCCAGAAGAACTTTAACTATTGTACTCTGCATACATAAAGAGTAATTCACATTATTTTTTAGGAACATAGAGCAGATGTTCATATTGTGTGAGCTCTAAAAGTCTTCTACAGTGAAAAGACAAATAACATTTAAAAGGAGATTGAATAGACTGCAACAGAGGTACTCAATCTTGGAGTCAGGACTTTCCTCTCTGATACTTTGTTCCAACTTAAATAAATAGAAGGTGGAATCCTCATTTCTTAGAGGCAAGATAGAGTTTAGTTTGGAAATGCTTCATATTTTAGTCTGTTGGATCTCTTTCTTTTATTGAGGACTCACAGCAGTTCTTACCCACAGAGGCAGGGTTTTCATAAAGAACGTGCAAAATGAACTGATGGTAATGTTTGTAAGTCAGAGCAAGGTTATGTGCTATCCAAAACTCCAGTACAAATCAAACTGATCAACCACAGGATGTTCCTATCCTTGGCACTTTCTCCAAGGACTCCACCAGTGTCAGTCCGTGCTGGGCTCTTCCTTAGGATGTATTGTGCAGGCAGCATGGCCATCAGGCAGGTCATGAGAATGCCACCAATGTCATTGCAGTTAAGGATGGATTCCTGCCTCCCTACCATTTCTCTTCAGTTGCTGTAAGACTTTAAGAGACACTCACGATCTAAAGAAATTATTTTTCCCTCACAGGAACATAATAAGCGGCTGTCAAAACCATTGGTTGTTTATTCTGATGAATGTATGTGATTATTAAAAACAGAACAACCTCTTAGAGCAATGGAGCTTCCATCAAAACTTTACAAAATTCTTCCATTACCTTGTTTGGAAATGAAAAGGAGTTGGGGTAGAGAATTCTTTGTTTTCTTTTTCTTTGGAAACATCCTTATTTGGCATCTGTAAAGCATTTACATTCTCTAGTTCTGGATCAAAGTCCTTTCATGGCTCATGTTACTTATTTCCTTCTTTAACTGAAGCACAGAAAGAAAAATGGATTTTTTCCTCCCTCAGGCTTACAGTATAAACCATTGTGAAAAGTCAAATCCTAGTTTTTAGTGAGAAAGTAGTGAGCATAAGGAATAAAACATCTCAAAATGTATAATCTGAAGAACCACCATCACCCACCTCAGAATGAACAATCTGTAAATGCAAGTCCCTATAGCAGTTACAAAGCATGGAAAGTAAAATTTAGTAAAACTAAGCTAAGTTAACTGTGCTGCTGGATTTCTTTCATTCCTCATATTCTGAAGGTTTGTGCTCTTCAGGGGAAGACCTTTGTCCTCCTCAGCCTGTGTAGCAGCTAATACAGTTGGCCAGGTATTGGGATACAAACTGCAGCTGGACCAGGCACTAGAAAGATTAAAAGCAAAACACTGTTTTCTTCGTTTGCATGAGTAGCAGGATAAAATTTGGAATTGGCAGAAGTATTTTCTGATAGAAGAACAAGAAACTACTATGAATCAGCTATGGTACATTATCTTGTTTTAAACTTGCAGGAGAGTGTAGATAGTTTTGTTTCTGAATGCAAAACAAACTCTTTCCAAGTCTGCCCCTCCCATTGGTTCTGTGCCCCAAAGAACTTGGTGTTTCTGCTTATTTTCAGAGCTGTGCTGGCTGTTTGCTGGCTTTCTGCCTTTTGTACACACATGGAGCTGAGCCCCATCACCCCCTTCAGCTTGCAGACAGGCTTCTAGGCTGTGGCCCGTGACCTTGAATATTAGCTCTCTGCTGTGTCCTAGTATTGCTTCAGCAAAAGTGTGTATAATGTCTGGGTTTGATTTATCTTCTAGGAAGAATTTGGATGTATATCAGTTTTAGCACGGCCTGAGAGGATGCAATTAGCTTGAGGTAAACCAATACCATAGTATATGTACCCTTTGTTCTCCTGAAAACAAATCGTAAGTTCTCATCTATATTTTAGTGTGTTGAGATATTTAGATTGGTTTCCTTCATGGACCTTAATTCTGCGAGGTTCTAGTCTAGCATTTCCTTGTTGTAAGGGAATGTACTGTAGTGCAAAGCACGTTTTATATCCAACCATAAAGCAACATGGCCTACAGGCTATTGGGCTGATTTGTTTCCATTAGCTTGCATCCAGCAGCTCTGAACTTATTCCAGAGTTCCAGCATTCTTCCAAAAATAACATTACTGATACCCTCTGTCACACTGTTCTCCCCACAGAGCTCTGAGCCACATAACTTCTCTAATGCAAGGGAAGAAACCCCTCCCCTTCGATTATGAGCTAAACCTTGACATCAGGGAGAAAGAAACACAAACTACTGAAAACAGTGCTGTTCCCTCCGTGGTGGCAACTGCTTTGTGGTCACTGTGTGCTTCCACACCCCTTCTAATAAAATACAACTTCAGGAAGGGCTTTTCATTCTTCGTGTGACATGAAAATTTAGGCCCTGTGAAAAATATAGTTCAGTTTGGGGAAGGAATTTGCTATCAGAACGTTCCCAAATCTTACGGGGGTCTTAAGAACTGGTGTTGGACTCTTCCTGCTCAGGCATAGGCCCTTTCTTCCTCTCTGCACACTGAGAAGGGATGAATATGGAATCCCAGTTTTGCTTGTGCAATGTTCTTCTCTTTCAAGACTGCAACCTTGGACAACTGACCCAGTGGTTTCTTTCCAAAATGATTCTGTTTCAGCTGACGGATTTCAGCACTGCTGGCATGCATCCATTGGTGTCCCATCTACTACTAGTACTCTAGAACTAGACAGAAATGAAGATTATGCAGATACTCTGAAGTGAAATGACCAAGGACATGAAATCTTCCTATATTAAAATCATGATGATTCCCTGATGCAACTGAGATTAAAAATTGGTTTTTTATATTAATGTGACAGTTCAATGAATTTAATCTTGAGGATGCAAGTGAAAAAGAGACTTCAGAACTAGGGATTGTAAGTGACTAATTGCTATAGTTTATATAGTAAAGTGATGTGTAAAGAGAGGTTGCTATAGTGTCCATTTGAACTCTCAATTATATCTTTTAAGTGAGTGTGACTAATTAGATGAATACAACTTACATAATTACCTGATGTCTCACTCAGAGGGGTACAGGGGATGTTTCAATGTAACAGCAATCCTACCCCCCAGAGACCATTTGCTGAGTTCTTTCAAGGTCAGGCATACTTAAAAATATAAGTCAGTGGAAAATGAGGATTTAGATTAAACAAGGATACTTCAAAGCTGGCGAATCACTTCAGACCACAAGCACTGGAAGATACTGCTTTTAAAGTCCAAAAACTTGCCCTGAGTTGGAGTGGGTGCTGTGGCTAGGACTGGAACACTTTAAACTCATATGTACATATCCTATGCACAAGGAAGCCCAAAACATACTTTTTTTATGTCTTCTTTTTCTTTATGTTTCCCCTAAAAGATTAATGACATAGAAAATTATAGATATTTTATATACCCATAAATGGAATAGGGCTGAGAACAGAAAATTTGAATACTGAGCTTCCCTCTCACTAATGTGGTCTTGCTCATCCTCCTTTTTCCTCATTTCTTTTTCTTTTTTTTTTTTTTCAAGTATTTCAGTATAGGTTGGTATAGAGTGTCTGTTGTGGTTGAGTCCAGACTCCACAGCCAAGCCTGCAGCTCCTTAGTGTGGTGAAGTGTGTAATGTGTTGGGGTTTTTTGTTGGCTTCATTTTTTATGGTTTGGCTCTTTTGTATTGGAAAGCTTAAAGCAGAATCAGATAACTTTGTGTTTTCCAGGGAAGAAGAACAGGAGATAAAAGTAAAAACCCCAAACAGCAAAGCAACGCAGTTCTCTCTGGCCCTTTTAATGTGATATAAGCCAGTAGATTTACCTGGTTTCTAGCCTGAGCACTGGATTATGTGACAAATTGCTGAAAATTTTGTTGCAGTCTCTCATCAGAAATGGTAAAGATGGGTATGTATTTTCACAGGCAGGCCACTAACATGTTGCTTTAAGAACTGAGGTGGGACTAATGCTGTCTACTGTCAGTGAAATCTTTCTCTTTTGCAGCGATGCATTTCTAGACTGCTGTAACCAGAAAGGAGTTGACCCAGTTTAGCTTGTATAATTGTCATCTGCCTTAATTCCTCCCCTGTTTTCAGTACCTAGTACTAATTACATGGACATCTGCAGCAGAGGTGCTAGCACAGACCAATTGTAAGGACACCTTAATATATGAGGGAGTGTTTATTCCTCTTTGGTTTACACAGAAGAAGGCTGTAATAATTATAATTTCCACTTCAAATTCGCAGCTTCATATTGTAACATATGTCTAAGCCTCGCTGTGCATTAGCTACATGGGTGCAGAAGTATAATCAAGATGTATTTGAAATGAGGGGAGGCCTGTGTCTGGGTAAGAGGAGGTGCTTCCAAGGTCTCCTCTTTGCCCCTCTCTGCCCTTATCAGTGGATTGATTCACTTCGTTTCAGTCCACACTGTCCCCACCTTGTCCCCCTGTCCCATGTAATTATTAAACAAGTAGGTCTAGGAGGAAAAATAGCTTAATGAGATAAAAAGTATCACCCTTGGGAAAAAAAAATAGAATAAATTCCACCTTGTGAAAAAGAATCATATAAAACAGAAGGAAAAAGACTTTGAAAGGGCAATGATAGGCAGCCTGAAGCATCTACTGAGACGACCATCCCCTTCCCACCCTGCAGTCACCCTGTGTGCTGGAGCAGTGCAGGAGGGGAGATGGTGACAGTAATAATTAGTTACTGTCTCTGGTGTTCTGCTTGCCAGTCTCCTGCTGTGGCCAGTCTGCCCTTGCATTTCAAATTCACACAGCTCTGGGTGTTTGTGCTTGTTTCCCCCACTGCAGGCACTCATAATGATGCTTATACATCACTCTGATCTGACTCCCACTGATCTGTAAGGGGAATGAATGTGCAGCAAGGTGTTCACATGCTGCTGTTAGAGGATAGGCAACAGGTAGAGACCAGTGGCATGCCAGGTATCTGGTGTTATTAGAAACAGTTAGAGATAACAAATATGTCTTCTAGTATCAGTTCTGTCCCTCATCCGTGCTCAACAGTGGCAAACAGACACTGCTGAGGAATATGCTGACTGCATGTACTTAGTTTTCTTCATGAGGCAGGAGCCAAACATATGTCTAGGAACAATTGCACCCTCCATCTGTGAGTGATCATCATGCTTAAATACAGCAGCAGACCTGACTTTGGAGCGAAAAACAGAGCAGAACCCTTCCCCTATCTCTGCTGCTCAACTGTGCAGACAGAGCAGGAGCAGGAGCGTGGCAGTGCAGACTTTTGGCTGCCTTAAAGTGACCACATCCTGTTAGGCTGCAGAAATATCAGACTAATGCAGAGATCTGTCTGTTTGAGATGCAGGAGGGTTTGTAGGGACTCAGCAGATAATTTGCAGACGTGTTTGTATTGCTGCAGGAGGAACAGGGTGCAGGGAGAACTCCTGAACTTGTTCTCTTGTGTAGGCTGTTCACCTACTTCCCACCCATGTCCTAGCTCACAACAGCATGTAAATACAGTAAAATGGATTTATTTCAATGAAATTGCTTTCTTCCCTGATACTGCATGGGAAGTGCATAACTCCCATGCAGAGCAGTAGCCAGTGGCCTTTACCTGAAATCCTTCCTCAGCCATGTCAGAGGGCACTCCTCACAAAGTGGGGGAATTTCCTTGCACAGGCAGCAAGCCAAGCAGCATGAGGAACAAGCATCATGCAGGAACACTGTGGCATGAGGGAGAATTAATGGTGAGTCCCTCAACTCCTAAGCCAGTACCCAGATTAAGACTTGCACTATTACCCATGTGAAAACAACAGGTGAGATCTTAACCAAAGGCTGATTGTTAATGATGATGATGATGATGATTGTGATGATGATGAAGTTCTGTTGAAGTCATGTGCTTAAATCTAATTGTGTCTGAGAGTTTTGTTGAGCCCAGGGGGGTATAAGAATGCTAAGAGGCTTTCCTGAAACAAAATTTAAGTGAGGAAGTGTCTCGTGTGTATGACTGCTGATAGCAAATGGCTAAACAATCCAGTTTAGGTAGAGCTGGAGGAACTTTGTTTTTTCTGGGGACAAAATGAAAAGGTGAAAAAAAAAGGCAGATGTGTGTGATATTGGGCCAGTACACTGCAGAGCCTAATTTGTTGTGGCCAGAAGATCAAGAAATCTAAGTGTAGGCAACTGTAAAATATTTGGGGCAGTTCTGTTCTTCCTTTCTGTTGGACAGAAACTGCTTAAGTGCTGAAGTTCAATCTTTCATGTTCCTATTTTGCTTTTTAAAACATGTAATAGAGGGTTGTGTTTCACAGAAGAGTTCAACTGGATGTACAGAATCCTCTAAGGATTAGGTATGGGTCAGCAAGGAACAAATGCACCAGCTGACCTCAGAGGGTTTCTTTCCATTTCCCTGTCAGAGGCCCAGTGTAGCCCTACGGCTTTTTCCTTTCCAAATATAGGTTTAATCCAAGATGACAATATCTGGCAAGCTCAAGTGTATTCTCATTAAGGATGTTGCACACCTGTTTTGATGGTACTTGTTAAGGTCTCTGTATGGAAAGCGAACATCAGTGCTACAGGTTTGAGGGTTGCAGGTATGGCTATTATTTGAAAGATTAGCTAACGGCTTTACGACTCTTTTTCAAAAAAAAAAGGGCAGCTGAGCATATGGCATCATTTCGCATGCAAATGTGTCATGGAATTACTGTTATGATCCAGCCTGGCCTAAGAAGTTGTTGAGTAAAACAGCTCAGAAAAGCTTTTGTTGATTGTGCATGACTGGAACATAGTTGTTTGTGCTACTTTGTGAACAGGAGAGGAGGATATTGTACTTTTAGAGAAATCTTGGACTCCTTTACTGTGTGGGAAATGACTGTAATACTGTGACTGCTCTTGGTGGTTCATGCAAATGACACCTTAAATGGAAAGTGTAAATAAAATTGTAAGGACCTCTGTAAACTGAAAGCTTTCTGGTTAATATGGGATGTGAACACTTTCTGCAGTTCCTGGGGGCCTTTCCAAGGAGTGGCATTGTAGGTGGTTGGTCCTCCCACACACTATCCTGCAGGGCCTGGAAAAGAGGAGCAGGCATGAGACTCTGCTTGTTGGGAACAAAAAACTTGATTAAAATATTTTAAGACTGTCATGACCTATCTCCTCCAAGACCACTAGCTTGCATTTAGCCCAGTTATTGCCTCCCAAGCAGCTGGGCTCCTACTGCATCAGCAGATTTCCATTCTGATGGCATTGCCATTGTCTTAGCTCCCTGACAGGAGGGCGTCAGAGGTCCCAAAGAAAGTACAAGGATTTATACCAGATTTTTGGATCAGAAAGTGAGGGGAGCAAAGAACGAATCTGGAAAATAATTTTCTTTATGTATCCACCAAATTTAAGTGCAGGGAGAAGAATATAGTGGATGCTAGGTAGTTGGAAATAGGCCTTCATAACAAAACAGACCTTTCCTTATAATGCTGAAAGTTCCCTCCATTTCCCCCTCTTTATTTTTTTTTTGCTTGCTCTCAGCTGGGAGCTAACTTCTTCTTACTTCTGACCTCGGTGTGGTGAGCATGTTTTTCAACAGAGCCTGAGAGGGGACTGTCAAAGCAGAATTTCTGGCCTGAATTGGTGGGACACAGAAAGTACTGGATTGTCTCACTGTATTTTTTTCTTTTGTTTTTTCCTTTAAAAGACTGATTTATATTAACAGTGTTTTACCATTAAGACCCCTTTAAAATAGTTGGAGTCAAAAAGTGTTGTAAACTGTGTGTTATTTTTAATCCCCACTTATAATGATGCCTCAAAAGCATGAAACCAACATGTGCTTCCTTGCTGGATTGGTCTTCTTCCATAGAAGACACTTCCATTTTTTTAACTACTTAGAGTCACCCCATTCTATAATTAAGGGTTGAAAAGTCATAAATCATTGTCATATTGGATGTGTTGCAGTGTATCGGAGTTTCTTGCTAGAGAATCTAATTTGTGGGAAAATACCTGGCCTTTTGTGTGACTTGGAGGAGGGGAAGAGGGAACCTTCAGTCCTTTGCTCTTCAGTTACATGTCCTTGGAAAAAATGTAATTACCCTCATTACTTTCAGCATGTGTGTAACTCCTGTTGCTCTGCATTATGCCAATGATTTTAACCAAATCATATGCTTCAGGGATTCAGCTTGTCAACTCTGAGGGGTAAGAAAGAATGTAAATTTACCCCTTCAAGCTTTTTTTCCCTCTTTTTCCTCTCCCCTTCATGCCAGCCCCTGGCCTTGCATGCTTGGCTGTGCACTGGTGCTAGAGTCACACTGACAGCCAGCTCTGAGGGTGGAACTGAAGTTTCCCCCAGGTCAGCTCTACAGGAACAGTGGATGATGTTCATTTTCCTCTGCATCATGAGGCAGGGACTGTGGGGCTTGTTTGCTTGCTTATTAAACTGTACTTATTATCTAGTATGTTAGGTTTTGAAAAGTGAAATAGTATATTGAGTAGAAGATACTTGGACTACCAGATTTTTGCAAGATAGCTACTCCAAAAAGAGGTAAACCCCCCCACCAGAAGATTCCTGTCGAACAGTTGTGTGTGTTCGATGGGATTTGTCAAATGGATTTGCACGCACACATGGAAGGAAGGGAGAGATTAAGGCTTCGGCTTCTTCTACCCGGGCTTGGGATGGCACGTTCCCTGCTTGCCCTCAGCTCGGTGGGAACCAGCACGGGCCCTCAGAGCTCGGGGATGAAGGCAGCGCGGTGCCCTCAGGGCAACGGCCCTGCGGAGGGGACAGGGTACCCGGCCCGAGGGCAGCGCCGTGTCCCCGAGGGGCAGCGCCGTGTCCCCGAGGGGCCGTTGCCGCCCGGGCTGCGGGTCCCCGAGCGTGCAGCAGGTGCCCGGGACCCCGGCCGGGGCGCGGGGCGGGTCCGTGCGGGTCCCGCCCGGTCCGGCGGCACC
>VZTZ01014947.1:0-131551 GCA_013400955.1 Drymodes brunneopygia | reverse complement strand
GGCGCAGCTCGGCGGCGGCAGCAGCCGGTACCGGGCGCGGGCGCTCGCCCGTCCCCGCCGAGCTGCAGCCCCGCCGTCCCCGGTGAAACCCTGGCATCTCCCGTCGGCGGGGTGGGATGGAAGTGGATGTCGACTCGTTTCGAAAGGCCTCTCGGCTCTGCCTATCCTTCCTTTGGCTTTCTCCATCGTTTCATTGCCGTGCCGTACGTAGAAATCATTTTTCCTGTCGCCTTTTTACTTAGGAAGTGCCTCTTCGGATAAGCTGTTGCCGTTCTTCACAGGCTACTACGAAAACCCGTAGTATTAAACACTCGGATCGTGTTAAATTTAGCAATGGGCAGACAGCTGTAATCAGTATTACAGTATTTCTTATCACTGGTAGCTAGAAGCATTTATAAATATTTAGTAAATTGATATTATGACTCCCACATCCTGGTTTAGCCATATACTCTACCAACTGTTACACACTTAGCGTGCTTTAATCTGCTATTTTTAATTCAGCGTGGGCTGCCTGTGATCTGCAGCGTGGGTGTCCTGCAAGCCTCAGACCCTTCCTGTGGGGCTCAGAAGGACTGCCTGCAGCCAGCCCCTCTCCAAATACCCGTACTTGGAGATCACAAGCCCCGCTCACAGTCTATTTATGCTTTTCCAAAAAAATCTTCCATATGCATAAAGCTGCCACATAGCACCTTGAAGAGTTTTGAAAGCAGCAAATGATAAAGCTACTTCTGAAGTGAAAGCGATACTGTGGGACCAGACGATAATGTGTTTTCATGTGTAGCAGAAGGCAGTATTTATGGGCTGTCTCCTGACATGTCCCTTGAATATCCTCATCTTTAGATGTGGTGCTTATGACTGGCAAAGAAAATGTTTCACACCATGAGGCTTCACTACCCCATGGTGCACAGACCAAGTCTCATAAATGAGATTCAGGTAGGAGCTGTGTGTTAAAAATCCAAACAGCAAGCATTGATATTAAAAATATGTGTGTTACAACGGACCAAAATTGTACCATTCCACTGCTTTTTGCATGTTTAGTGAAGCCCTTGATTATGTTGCCTTTAGCATTTCTAAACCTTTACTGATGTCTTACAGTGAGAATTTTGCTTCAGCAGCAGCAGTAGAAGTCAAAATAGATTTAAGTCAAGTAGATCACGTCTTGAAGTCTGTAATACTGTAGAAATTCGATAGGCTGTTTTCTTAGGGTTCTCCCTTTTCATCTTCTCTAAGAGCTCTCAAAGCAGAGGGAGTGGAAAAAGGCTTCAGAGGAGGTTCCTCAGAACTGCTGTTGCACCCCTGCAGTGTGCCTACTTTGAGGATGCTCAAAATTTTGGTGAATGCTCATCATTGTTCCTGCTCGGGCTGTGGCCTGTGACATGATAAGACAGGCTGATAATTTTTCTTTGTGGACATAGGTTTCCTGTTGTTTATAGAGGGATATGTTGATCTACCTGTACTCGTCCTACTGGATCTCTTTTTATTTCCTTAATTTTCTTCAACAGATCTTTTTTTTTCACTTCTGAGAGACTGGAGGAGGGGGAGGATACATTTAAAGCTGGCTGTGGTGCTTCCTCTTTAACTGAGAGCAGAAGTTTCTGTGTGTTGCTGGTGGAGCCAGTCCCACCTGCAGCCTGAGCAGTGTCACCAAAGGCACTGCAGCAGCTCTGTATGCATCAGGGCAAGCTCTGCTTCTCATCTGCATCAGACTGGAGGAGTGCTGTCCCCAGGCTGGCCCACCTTTAGCTGAGAGAGACACAGTAGCAGCAGCCCCGTGTGGTTATAGATAGACTCAGTCAAAACAGAGGTGAATATGGGCCCAGAGAATGATGTGTCTGGGAAGATTTGCATTGCTGTGACAACTCCTGCCTGTGCTCAGACTCACTGGGGTTGTGGGAGCAGGCTCCTTCTGCATTTCTTCCTGCTCTTGAAGACTGAGGCAACTGTGACAGTGATAACTTGCAGTGATTCCAGAAACGGTTTCCTTTTTCTTAAACACAGAGGCCACAGCTCACAATGTCCTGCAGTGAGATTTGGAGTACAAGGGACAGGACCTGGGCTGCTGAGTGAGTGTGGGCTGTTCTTTGTGCACCGAGTGTGAGGTGCTTTAGGTCTGGGTTGTGATGCTCAGGGAAGGTTGACTCTGAAACAAAGAGCCCTCTGCCTGAAATTGGGATTTCTGTAGTACATGCTTCCTTCTGGATCCACACCTTTTTTGACCAGTGAGGAGAGCATCATGTAAGAGATGATGAGAGAACCTCCCTGCTGGGAGTTTAAACATGCCTTTCTCTTAAGTGATCAGTTTCCTTCTTGCCTCCATGCTTGGCTTTTCTTACCAAGTGTATCTAACAGCACAGGTAGCATTCAGATGGACGAGAAATTAATCACACCACTTCTCGTACAGGATTTGAAGACAGATGTTAATTGCTGCTTTTTTGATATAGCTGAAAGGTGCTAAGGTATTGTTATGCTTAAACCTTTAAAGAGATTATCAGTTCTTTTGGCTGCATTCACTTGTTAGGCAGGACAGCTTAGTTTAAGAGTTTAGCATTAGTTTAGGTTACTTGAATTTGCTTCCAGTGATGGTAATTATTAGCTCACCAGTTGAGCCAAGAGGAACCTGTGATTTAACCACAGGAATTGTGTTCCTACCATCATTCGTTTCTAGACTAATTTCTTTCAGGCATGTAACTGCCTCTAGTCACTTTTGAATGACTAAATATTAAGCAGATAACTAGCTAAAATAATTAATAAAACTCAAACTAATTCATAGGATTATAATCTTTGTGCATAGTGGTGTCTGTGCATTTGTAAGCATTCTGATACTCTAAATATTTCTGTTGTCATATACAAATATTGCAAAACTTGCTGTAAATCTTAACACATTTATCTGGTCCTTTTTTAAACCATCTCTACAGCGAACGTTAATTACAGCAAGCATGTGAGTTGTTTTAATGACTGAAAAACCCTTTTTCTTTCAATTCTAAGAGTTACTGCTGTACTGTTCCCCTTCCAAGTCATTGGCTGTACCTTTTCCATTTCAATAAGTATTACTTTTTTATATTGTGTGGAGGTACAGTTTATGATAAAAGCCTCTAGCTGTTGCAATTAAGCTAAAGCTCAGGAGCAGAAGACAAGTGGTCCAACAAGCTGGCAGAGGCTTTCAGGTGTGAGTGATGCTCTCAAAGGGTGAAGGTATTGATCTGTTTGTGACTTTTGTGGCTACTTTTTGAGCAGCAGTGGTTGCCTGGACCCACCTCTCTTACCCTTTGAGTAATCAGCAGATGTAGGGTTCTTCCTGCTGCCACTCTCCCTGCCTGCTGTCTGCAGTTCTTTGCCCAGCTTATTCTTTGTTCTTGAACCAAGTAACCTGGTTTCTTAAGAACTGTTTGTTTTTCACTTGCAAGCTTTTCCAGAGAAAGCCTGGTAGCTGATGTCCTGTTGAGTATGCTTTTCATCTTCAGGGTTTCCACTGGTGGTTCTGGGCAGCAAACAGACAGTTGCTCCTGTCAGTGCTGTGTGAGAGGGTGAAATATCTTAAAATAATTTTCTGTGTAAACTTATGTGACCCAGGTTTTGGAAAATTATTTTGGAAGACCCTAAAGTTTCTGTAGTGTCTCCATCTCATTTTCAGTCTTGCCTCGCCAGCTAGGGCCTTCCTTGCAGAATTGCCAACTCTGCCCCCAGGCCTGCAGTTTGTCTCTTTAGCTAACTCTGTCCTCTTCTTTCTGTTTAAAGCCAACAAAGTCACTCTGTGCGTGGCTGTTTGACTTGGGATGCCTGCTCTGCCTTCACCTCTGTGGCACAAACGTGCCCATTGTGCCCAGCAGAGTGGGGTCTGCATGGGACATCCTGCATGTTGATGTCTGTCAGAGGCTCATGCAAGCTCTCCATTGCCCGTTGTTGGTTATGGTTGTGCATGTTTGCAGAGGAATGTATCATTCTGTCTTTGAAAGACACTGAGAAGGTTTTCTGTAAACAAAAATGAAATGGGAAGTTACCTACAAGTGCAGCCTGCGTAGCTGCTTTTAAGAGATGTAGTGCTTGGTGGTTTCATGCCTGCACTGCCAGATTCAGTGAGAAGCTTGCTGTAAATCTGACACAGACAGAGGCTCTGGCTAGCCTTGGGCCAGTGCACCTGGAGGGTCATAGCTTACTGTGACTTCAGTGTCACCAACCCAGGCCCTGTATGTACAAAACAACAGAATTACTTTTAGGCTGCCCTCACAAGCATGCATATGCATGCATAAGGGTAATGGAGCCCAGATAAATGGTAGTGTATGTACTTAGGCTGCTATTAACTGCAAACCCTCATCCTGTCTTCTGGTGTTTTGCCTGTTGTCCTTGATTGCTGAGGGTAATGCAGTGTGACTAGAACTGAAAGGACCATTTCTCTCCCTTTCCCAAATGTTTTCCTGTGTTTGACAGTTCTTTGCTGACCATCAGGATCCTTTTTATTATGGTCACAGAGAAATAGCATTAAACAGATGTTTAAATAATTCTAAACAGATGTCAAAGATCATAAAAATCTGCTGGGCAAAGGCTGGACTTGTGTCTGAACACACTTAGAACCAAAATGAATACAACAGTAACAAATAGTCTCCTAACAAAACCAATTACATTTCCAAGGGGTGGTGTGTTTAACTTATTTCAGAATCATTCAATTGACAAGAATGTCTTCCTGTGTATCCTTTCTCTCTGACGTGTAAAAGCATCTGAGAAAATGCCCCTGAATCTGCTGTATTAAATAGGAGTAACGAAATTGTGCCCCATGGCCACAGGCAGCCCACGAGTTAATTTGGTGTGGCATGAGATGCCACGATTCCTCCCCTCCTCTTATTATGACTAGATAATATTAAGGTGTGTATATTAATTTGCAGTCTTCTAAGTGGTTTTGAAAGGGCTCACAGCCAGAAAGAGATAATCCATTTTAGTACAAAATACTCAGCCACAAAACTAAGGTAATTGTGGGGAAGGAAGGAGGAGGAATTTACCCACAGGAGTGTGTCTCTATTATTTTGTGTGAAATGAAAATGTGGTTGGGTCAAAATAACTCTGCTGTGGCTGCCACTGTCTTTCTAGAGCCATGATGTTGCTAGTTATCATGCATGCTGTGAGGCATGGCTCCATGCTTTTTAAAATAAAATAAAAACTTGGGAAAAACTGGGATGTGCCAGAGTTCCTGGCCTTGTTCAGACCTGTAGGAGTGATGGTTGCTGCTATTTGGTGTGGATGGTGCCTTAGCTCTGTCACAGAATCATCAAATTGTTTAGATTGGAAAAGACCTTTAAGATCATAGAGCCCAACCATAAACCGAACACTGCCAAGATCACCACTGAACTATGTCCCTACACTCCTAAATTCCTCCAGGGATGGTGCTGCTCTGAGGAGGTGGCTTTGGGTCACCAAAGACAGCAAGATACAGGCAGGAAGCTGCCACTTCTTTTTTTTTCCTTTGGTTTCTTTTTTTTTTCTCCTTTTCTATTTTTTCTGCAATGTTTCACTTCCTGATAATGTTATAAACTTGTTTCAAGGTACAAAAGAAGCACTCGAGTCAGGAGAATTTCTGGCGTGGTGTAGCGTGCTCAAGTATCTCATAGCTGTTTCCTTAGCAGACAAATTCTCCAGAGCTTTGCTCTTTGGTGATGCTGGAAAGGTTTGGAGTGGTTGTGCCTAGATGCCTGGCTGTTTTGAGGGGGGTGGGGGTGTGCCTGTCACGTTGGGGTGTTAGTTTTCTTGAATTGCAGATGGCATCCAGCAGACCTTACCTGCCTGCACTCTCTTAAGGTGTGGTATTTTATCCATGCCTGACAAGTGCCTCATGACCTCCTCCTGGTCATCTCTTAAATGAAGATGTCATTGTCATGGCTACATTTAGTGTAGGAATAAACATTGCTCCCAGCTTGGGTGCTTGTGTAATGGCTTGGTTCCAGGAAGGTGATGTTTCTATCTGGATCCTTGCTCAAGGATGGGCAGATGTTCTGTGTGACCTGGGAATGGCAGTGCCCAGGCTGGAGCTGGCCAGTCACTGGGCATGGTGGCCACGCGTGCCGTGCGTCCCCTGGGGCACGATTCCGGGTCGGTGTCACTCTGTCAGCAGCACCACACAGCACTGTCAGTCACATGCTGGGCTGGGGAACAAATCCCTGGAAGCAAAGACAACTTTAAAGCGTTGTTTCGAGAGGTCTGTGTGTAGCTGATGCTGCTTGTTCGCTGCCAAGAGAGGCAGAGGCTGGGCTGTGTTGTGATGGGAAGGGTTTCCCTGTGCAGGCTTTGCGGTCTGTTCAGGGAGGAGCCACGCCAAGTGCCTTCTCCTCTTCCTAAAGCTGCCCCACCACTAACAGATCTTTGCTGGTGAAATGAGCAGCTGACTCTTTAGGAGCCACTGTTGGAGTTACTGCTGTCTGCAGGCTAATAACTAATACTTCAACTAACATACTATGGCTTTAGGCTTCTTTTTAATCTCTGTCCAGAACTTCTTCACTTCAGTGGTACTAATACAGGTACTAATACTAACCTGGTGTCAACAGATGCCTACAGGAGCCAGATATTGCAGGTATAAGCCTGTTAGGCAAATGTTTCAAAGTATATTCTGATAGCACTGATGATTTCCTCTGTTTTTTATTCCTACTTTTCTTGAATGTCCTACTTCACATAGTGCCTGTGTATGTTGCAGGACACACAGGTGAGCTAAACTTACTGACAGACTGCCTCTGTTTTTTAACAATTTAGTGCATTGTTTTGGCCATTCCCATATTTAAATTAGCTTTTTTTTGTTTCCAGAAGTACGTAGCTGTCATTTGTCACTTTTTTTTGTTAGCTGGAAAGCTTGGGCTGGCAAGTTCCAACAGCTGCTCTTTGTGGCTTCAGCCTTTTTTTTCTTTGCTGCACTAGAAACATGTAGCAGCATGCTGTTGGAACCCTTCAGCCTGGTGATGGGTGGGAATCAAAGCATTACCAATTTATATTTAAAGGGGAGAAATTATTTTGCAGTTTTAACCAAGGGTTTGAGGTCATTCTTGAAGTTTGCAAGGAGTTGGTCAACAAATTACAGCATTTAGTTGTGGCTAGATAATTGTGACATTCTGAAAGAGTGTGTGCTTTTTGATGACAGACATTTGCATGTGTTTTGCTTTTGGGGGAAGAAAAATCTTTCCTGTCTGCAGATGCACAACCAAAAATGGAGGCTGTCGAATGAATTTCTTCCATGCAGTGCTGAACCTCCTGGCCTAGCAGGCTTGTCTGCCTGATGTTTGTTCTTGGTGTTATGAGCTGGTTTTTATATACGGACGTGCATTTTTGTGCTGGAATTATTTGTCAAGGCTTGCTCTGTTGTTTTTAAAAGAGTACTTGGGGAGAATACCCTCACAAAGCCCTGCTTCTTCCTCACACCTGCATGCTACTGCATCTTTGTGAGGAAGTAGGAAAAACCAGAGTAGTTGACTCTTTCATATGGCCTTAACTGATGTACCTGATAACATCTATTTACTGAGCTGAGGCTTCAGCTCCTTTCCATAAAGGAATTGGTTTCTTATGGAAAACTCATGTGCTGTTGAATTATGTATGTGTAGGATTGCTTCAAGGCCATGTGTTGATATCCTTAACGGCACAAAGTCTGCAGATAATCTCTAGTGATGAATAATTTGCTGTTTACACATTAGGATTTTTATTCTGGCAATTTTTTGGATCTCATTATGCGGCCTGTTTTTTTCCCCCATCTTGCAGCTTTTGTAATTTTATAGACTTGTTGCTTGAACAAATGTCTTCTGTCCATGCAAAAGCTTTAGTAAAATAATTGTTTGGTGTCTACTTAGTTGCATACTTCTAACTACATGTCTCTGTAAATGGTATTGCCAGAAGTAAAGAGCACGTAACTTACCGAAGCGTAAGAGTAAAAACGTAAAAATCAAGCATTGCATCTGCAGTGTATCAGCTGAAGAGAAAGCACCAGTCAACTGCACCATTAGGTGCACAAGCTTTCAGATTCTAAATATGATCAAATCCTTTCTGGGAAAGGAATTGAGTGTGAACATTAGTAAGCTTTTATATGCACTTTGTCATTAATAATGTAGATAATACCATTCAGATGGAGAACATAACCCATTTTATCAAAGCATCATTTTAACATGATAGGCTCCTTGCCTTTCCAAGGTGAAAGGGCCACAGATTGCCTTCTCAAATCTCATCCTCAAATGAGGTTTTGCTTTTGGCTGTATCACATCTAGACCAGCTTTGCAGGAATATGGGGAGGCTGCTTTGTATTTATAGTAACACACTGGTAGCAGCACCTGCCTTGCTGTGCTTATATGTGTAAAGTTGATTTTTCTCATAAGAGATAAAGGTGGACATCATGTCCTTTTCACCAGTGTTTTTATTCTTGCCTCTCTAGGTTTTTGTTTTGGGTTTTTTTATAATAAAAAGGTTACTTCTCTTGTCTTCTGTGCAATAAGGCAGCACAACAAAGCTGTGCGTGTGCTGGCAGCAGTAGGTGGGTCCACCAAGCTGGCTGGTGTCACGAGGCTGGCTGGTGTCACTGCTGGAGCCAGTCCTCTTGCCATGGGAGCCAGTGCCAGCAAGGAGCCTGGCACCTTGAAGCTAGAATCCCACAGAATTATCTGGTAAAACGCTGATTTGCTCAGTGTAGTCTTTAGTTGTTTAACATGCCCAGGGTAAAAAATGGAAGAGCAAGGGCCTGAAATACCCATTATTGTCTTTATGCTTCTAGCTGTTTTATTGTGCTTGCCAATGCAACTTGCAGCACTTATCTCTAATTTAAAATCAAGAGAGGGACTTATTTAGTCATTGACTCCAGGAGCATTTCCAAAGTGTTCTACCAATGAGGTAAATGTGGTGTGTGAGGTTCAGCAACCATTGTCTCTGTTTGAGAGGAGCAGGCTTAGGTGGGTGATCTTGTGGCACCCTGCTTGGCATGAATCAAGCCTAGTATGAGGAATTTCTTTTCTTTTAATGTAAACAAGCCTTGATCCTTTAGCTATATGCATAATCCTACTCATCTTTAGGAGATGTGGCCCAGTTTCTGATGGGGTTTTCTGCAAGTAGAGCCTGTGGCCTTGGCTGGTCACAAATCTGATTTTTTTTTTTTTTTTGAGAAGCTGCCAAAATTGCTTTAGAGGTAGGAGAGAGGGAGGTGGAAGGAAAAGAGTTGCCCTGGGGAGCTGAGGCAGAGAGCAGGAGGGATGATAGGAGGAGGCAGGCACCGTGTAGCTGGAGGTGCAGTGCTGCTGCCTGATGGCACTGCCAAGAGAAGGTGCTTGTTACCCTTTTCACTGACGGAGAACTGGGCTGCAGAGGAACTCTGTGACTTGGGTCAGGCTGAGAAGGGAGCTGGTGTCAGAGCAAGAACCAAATCCTGATTTACCTCTTTCAGTGGCTGATTCACAGTGATGCCCTTCCTTCCTGCAGGTTAACACTGTTTACCATGTGGGCTGATGCCAATCTCATGATGCTGTGAGGTGAGAAATTAATGGAGGCATGCGTTGTCATAGTACAGTGTTAAATTCAATGAGCGTATTGGTTTTTTTAGATACTTATTCTATGAAGTGTAAAAGCAGCACTGGTGCTGCTTAAGAGCAAGTGCTCTGTTAGGAAATGGTTTCTAGGTCACCTGGTAGGTAAAGGCTTATTCTGGCTGATTGCTGTGGGTGGCTGTCTTTGGTCACTAATCCTGTGTCATAGGCTTAGCGTCGTGTCCTGGCAGCGCAAATGGTAAAAGTGAGATCAGCCTATTATGCATCAATGCTGCTTGTTTAGCCTAAATGTCCTAATAATCCAGGCCTGCCTGACTCTGCCATGGAGCACACATACACGTGAAGCTGGGTCGTTCAGATAAATGGAGATTAGCCTCTCAGATCTGAAAACTTACTGTCAGTGGATTAGATGGTGCCCTTTGGGTATGTTTCACGCAAGGTCTGTTTCATGTCTGGCTCAACCTCAGCAGTCTTAGAATCATAAAATCATTTAGGTAGGAAAATAGCCTTAAGATCATTGAGTCCAGCTGTTGCAAACACCATTAAACAATGTCACAGCTGGCACAAGGTACAAACTCATCACAATACAGCACTGTTTTTCAGCAGAAGTGTTTGTGGTTTAACATAGCGCTGGCTGATTCCCATACCATGTTCGGGTCATTTAGATACCTCCTTAAGTAGGGATCAATACCTTTAAATTCAATTCTAACACAGGTAATCTACTGGAATACAAAGCAGGCATTTTAAACCCATTCAGAAACCCCAGCCATGTCTTTTCACTAAGCTATGCTTATTACAGGTAAATATTTATAGATATGTAATCTAGTTTCTAATTAGAAGTTGCTATTTCCAGAAGCATTTTCAAGAAGACTGGTTAATTTGTGCATCATCCGTGCTTCCCAGAGGAGTGTTATTTCTTTTCTGCAAACAGGAGCAAATGGAGCTGAACAGATTTGCCCTCCTCCACAAAGAAGGGTAAGACCAGCTGAACCAGACATGTGGCCTGTGCAGCTCTGAGTGTGAATTATCCAGACCTGGGTTCTCTGAGGGATGTGCCTGCTGTTGGTGGGGAGATCCCACAGCCCAGGAGCAGCTGCGTGCTGTGGCTTGGCAGGTGCAGTTCCCTGGGGTAGCTGGTTACAGAAGCCTTATTTTTATCCTCTTCCTACAGGCACAGCTTTCACATTAATCAGGGATTGCATTTGGGATCTCCTGGTTCCTGTTCCTGGGTAGAGTTTGCATATCTTTAATGGGTTTTTATGCATGCTTCGTGCCCTCCAAGGCAGGTCTGTGATTCACCAGAGAGCTGTCTGGAAAAGGAGAGACAAATGGTGGCAAACCACAGAGCAGGCACATGATCTTCAGCACTTCTTGTTCCTGCAGGGCCGGCTGAAGACAGCTCCAAACAACTGTCTGAAAAGCCTTGTGTGACTCCCAGGGGATGACTCTGCAGACACATGGGCTCCAACCCTTTAAAGACTTGCAGTTGTCTGGGGGATTCTTCATTTGGCTCTGTGATAGGGATAAAAATGAAAAGGAGGTGGACAAGCAGGTGTAATTCAGTGCCTGAAGCCTCCAAAAAGCTTTAGCATAGAGCAAGCTTTCTCCAAGGGCTTGTCTACAGCTGCTTGTCTGGGACCAAGCAAATAGGGAAGGCTCTGACTTGCAGAAGTAACAAAATCTCTCTATGCATTTCCTTTTCCTGGGAGATTATTAAACTGTTCAGAATCTGCTGGACTGAATTGCACTGCTGTTTGCTGGGATATTGTAACATCAAGAAAAAAGGGCAGTGAAAAGAACTGCTTCACCTCTGTGGATGCAATTCCAATCATAGTGTTGCATTTGTTTTATTCCTGATGCTGCTTCTGTTGATGTATTTTGTTTGCTTTCAAGCAGTAGGCTTGGAGAGAACTTTCCAGAGTTTTGTCTGTTCTTAACAAGGTGTTCAGCTGATATTTTAATTGAACGTTGGACATGTGCAGTAATATTTTTAAGCCACGGCAGATGTTTCACCAGTAAGGTAATTCTGTCCACGGAGGGATAAACAGTTTGCTCAGCCAGAGGAGAGCTTGCTTCTTGTGCCTTGCTGCATAAATTCATGCCTGTTGTATTGCCCCAGAGTTGGGCTGATTCCTGGTATTCATAGCATGGCAAGTGGAATTAATGTAAAAGTCTTCTCCCTGCTGAGGTCTGCCTTAACCAAGCTGTAAAACCAGTCAGACCTAGTTTATACGGCCCGTGCCCCACTTTTGGGAAACAAATGTGATTGAAGACAAGCTTCGTATGACCAGTGAGCCTTTAGAGGGTAGTAAACCCACCTGCAGAAATATAAGTAGAAGGGGTTTTACTTGGTTGGGCTCTGTTCCCTGGTGGACTCCTGGGACCTGGTGCTCTCCTTACCTGCGTGGCAGAGCCAGGCTTGGGATGCTGTCTCTGGTTTCTTGCCCTACCACCAGGCAGGCCTGGGTGCTGACTTGCCTTGAGATGTGGGGGAACTGCCACAGGCTGGGTAAAGCCAGAGTAGCTTTATTGGCAGTAGCTGCCCAGGTCTTGCTTCTGGGAAGGGGCTGTGCCAGTGCAAAGCATTTGCTTTCCCATCCTGAGGATTCCCCAACCTGCAGGCTTCTTTCTTTCATGGTGGGGGTCTGCTTTGTTATGCTGCTAGCCCTTTCCCTAAAGAGTGGCTAACCCTGGATTTAAAGATCCCTGAAGGGACAAAGGAGTTCAAGCGTCTTTTTTGGTCTTTGTTGCTGAGTCGAAGTTGGATCGTTCGCTGTGAGCTGATTTCAGTTGTGCTTGGAAATTTACTGAAACAGCTACTCTGAAATATTCTGAAGAGATATTTTGGTGTGGGCGCTCATATTCTTGCATAAGAGCATAGTTTGCTGGTCTGTCTTAGTGCACCATGGAACTGGAATAGTTGCTGACTAATTATTCAAGAGTAGTGCTTTGGTAAATGCCTGAGCACAGAAAAGCCCAATACAAAGAACAAAGACACCCCCCATCCCACCCTGATTCCAAAGAGGAGGTTCTTCCAAGGTATTTAAATAGTTCTGTTCATTCATGTCTGTTTAGAAAAGAGCAGTGGTAAGTTTTATGTTGCATGGTTTAAAATATATCATATTAATTAACAAACAAGTACCAATTAATTTTACATTATGATACTTAAGGGGTAGACTGCAAGGAATGGTATTTAGCTGTGGCTGTTTGGCAATTATGACCTTGTATATAATAACAGACTCAATGAATTCTTGATGTGAGAGAGCACCATTAATCAACACAGAGTTAATTAACTGTGCTGCTTACTTAGGAACTGCTGTGCAGAATGGTCTGAATCTCTGCAGTGCTATAGGCTGAAAATGTTTGATTTGTCTGATACCTGCCTTGTTTGCATAGAAATTTCCCTCAAAATTGATGCTGAAGAGGAAGTGACACTTCCTCCAGGTGTCCTGCAGGTTGTTCTCTTCTGTGTCTCTGACACTGTGGCAGAGCTTACATGGGTCACTGTGTCACTGAGCCTTTCTGTCACCTCCACGTAGAAGGTGGAAGCCTTTGATGAGTGCTGCAGTGCAGGTAATGGAAAGTGCTCTTGCATCAATGGTTTTGTTCAGGTAAATCCTATAGGACTGCCAGGAAATTAGGAATCAGTGTGATAAATAAGAGTTATACTCATCAACTCTAATTTAGACTTTATACAGGACTGTTTTTTCCTTTGTGTTTCTTTAATAATTTGAAAGGTAGTCCAAAAACGGGAGAATGAACAAGATTCTGCACACCTTCAGAGAGAAAAGCATTCCATCTCTGTACCACTCACCCCTCCACTCTCCACACAGATCTTGTCATTTTCCTGAATATGTGATACTTAGAAGTATGAAACTGTCTCAGCCTTTTAGAGTGGCCATCCTTTTGTTGGCTCGGTGTGCATACAGTTGTGAAGGATGGATTTCTAATCTGGCATTGTACATTTTTAATCGTCTGGCTTTTTTGTGTCCCTTGTACCACTTTGATACCTTGGGTCACTGTAGACTGTCACAGAAGGATTCAAAGGTCTGAGCCACGGAAATGCTTTAAGCTTGCTGAGAGCAGTGCTCAGTAAGAGCCAGTTTGGAGAATTTGAGTTGCTCCAACATGAAAGAAGTGAGAGAAAGCAACTGCTTTCTTGCTGCTGGAAGCCTCCTGAGTTCATATGCTCTGTTTTTATTCTTGAAGTTAATTTTACTTAGAGGTATAGTACAAACGATCTTTCTTTTTCTTTTTTTTTTTTTAAAGTAAGTGCAGTTAAGTGTAATCCTTCATCTTCTTTCCTCTCTCTGCCACCTGGGCTGTTAGCCTTAATTAGAGCTCGTTTAGCAAACAGCTAATACAAGAGAAGCTTAGTCCACTACCATGAGATATAGCAACCAAATAGGGCCCAAAATAGATGAGCAAAAACTGTACAGTCTGAAAGTGTAGTGTAATGTAATGGAATAACTCTTTCTAATGATGCAACTAATTATAGGGGCCTGAGAGTGGGGAAGGGAAGCAGGGAGGAAGAGATTTTCACTTTAGATCTCAGGGCAGAGGAAAGTGATGGTTCAGCTAATCTCTCTTCTGCAAATGGGATTTTTCTGCTGCAGCCACACAGCTTCTGTATTTGATAAAAAGGAAGGCAGTAATTCTTACATGATAGAAAAACAACTGTTCTTTTTTTTTTCCTCTTTTTTACTACCCACTCTGGGAAACAGAAGTCTATTAACAGAAGTCAACTGACACCTCTTCTTATTAACCCCAAAGTGTAGCTGGTGGTTACGGCCTGGCATTCCTATTTTTCTGCCTCCCATCCAGCTCCCTCTTTCATGGCTCTGGCTGACTCTGGCAGCTCATCCTGTGCTCCAGCAGACAGCACATTCAGAGAGGCTGCTTCACTTAGATATGGAGCACTTTCTCAAATTCAGGCTTGTGCCTGGTTCTTCACGAGCTGCAGAGGAGTCAATCCAGTGAATGGGCAATACTGTCCTAAGCTGGTGTTAATGACAGCTCTTCCATTTGAGTGCTGTGGCCCACGGTCCCACACACGTATGTTTTAAGATATCACTACCTAGTACATGTACAGATCCTTAACATATGTTTTTTTGGATTTCTGAATTCTGAATTTTGCCTTCAACCATGGTTTTCTTTAGAGCCATGCATGTTGTTCCTTGTTTGGAGAAGCCCTTCCTCTCTTAGTGCAATTTTTCCTTCCTCGTACCTCAAATGTTTTCAGAGTGTGGTGGAAGATGGTCTGTGCTTTCCCCTGTGCCCAGCTTGTGTCACAGAGTCCAAGTACTGGACTTTACTCCTTGATTTTAGCCCCTTTTATGTTTCCAGCGCAGTCTCTCTTTTAGGTTTTTTGCCAACTGCCAGAGTGTCTTCAGTGCTGTGAAGTCAGATGAAAGGCAGCAGTTAAGGCCCCCTTTACAGCAGTCCTTCCCTTGGGTGTGCTGCTAGAAATCCCTTGGATCTCTGCTGAAGTTTCATCATCCCCTTCATTCTTAGCTTCAGAAGAACGAGGATTGTTTTCTCCTAACACCATCAAAAAACCTGAGCTGCAGGTACAAGTAAGAGTCATTAGTTTTCAATAGTTTTAGGTATCATATGACATTTGTGGTTCATCATTTCTGATGACTTCATGAAGAGATTTTTCTCCATTTGTTTTGGCCTTGTAAACAGCCCATGTTTTTTCTCTTAAAATGCAAATGACTTTATGACTATGTTAGGTGTAAGTTGAAGATGATAAATGATACTACAGATCAATTATATGATGTGGGAGG
This sequence comes from Drymodes brunneopygia, assembly GCA_013400955.1. Taxonomy (NCBI): domain Eukaryota; kingdom Metazoa; phylum Chordata; class Aves; order Passeriformes; family Petroicidae; genus Drymodes; species Drymodes brunneopygia. Next base: position 116,277 of record VZTZ01014947.1, on the reverse strand, counting down.
TGTACAAGTAATGGATGCAATCAGAAAAGGCTGAAAAATTGAAATGTAAAACAACCGTAGTAGCAGTGTGAAATTTTAGATTATTTTCAGTATGTGAAGGATTCATATCTGGAGTCAGGCTGTTTTAAAGAGGGGAAGTGAGAAGCCAGGGAATTAGTGTAACACCAACATCGTGAAGTATATAAAGCAACTTGCTGGACAGATGTATAGGTATCTGGATGATGTTAAAGTAATTAAAAAAGAAAACCACAGAAAAGCATGGAAACAAATGTTGGTCCTAATGAAGGGCCCATGTCTTTATTTTTTTCTTACAAAGATTCAGAGACATGGGAAGGCTGATATTATTTCAGATTTTAGAGCTACAATACCATTTGTTATAGGTGATTTATGTTTTAAAAGTTCTAAGTATGATGAGGTGCATTCCCTGGTTTCCCAAATTTCAGCAGCAGTTGAGCTTCCCTGTATTTAATGGCATCCAGCCTTTTTGATAATATAAGGAGGATTGAGATGTTAAAAAGTCATAAAATGTCTTGTTCCCAGAAGTCTCTGGCATGACAGAATTACTGTAGATTCTTAGAATCTCAGGATTTCTGAGAAGTGGAGTCTCTGCTGTTGATTTTTCTGCTCTGTTCAGGGAAATGGGACTTGGTGCACATTTTTTGAAACTTGCACATCACCAGCAGAAACCACCCTGTGAAGGCTCTGGTCTTTTGCGAGGGGAATAGTAGGGAACAGTAAATGCTAAGCTTGTTCCTAATATGAGTGGGGTGAGAGATGCTGACACCTGGGCAGTTTTCAACTGTTTAGAACTGTTTCTAGACTGATAAAAGAACCCACTCTATCTTCACCACTCCCTTCTCGTGACTCTTCTTTGCAGACCCTCAGAAGAGAGCTCTTCACTTTCTGCCAATGGCTGCAGCAAATTTGGTCAATAATACAGGAAGAAAGGTACTTTTGGCTTGGATAAAAATTTCAGGATTTTGTTGCCAAGGCAAGCAATTCCAGTTTCAGCATGCAAAGGGGAAAAATATTCCATTGTCTAGTTTAGTGAAAGCTGTAAAACTGAAGGAAAATAAATGTACTCTAAAATATGTAAGGAATTTGACAGTGTCTGAATATACCCAGCATTATAAGGTAGCAATGGCTTGTAGATACTGACTCTTCTCTTCAGAAGCATTTTTAATCCTTAAATGGTGCACTAAAGTTGCTTTCTTGCATTCCAGTATAAATATTTCCAGCATGTTACAAGACAGATGAATGAATGCAAGGGAGAGAGATAAAGTGATGTTTTCTGATCAGAAGGTTTCTTTTTAAGGGGTCTAAAAGAGCTGTCTGTTGTGGGCATTTTGATTCTGTTGGTATAGCTGAAGGTTGATGGAATGGAAGTTTTAATATTAGGGTGTGTTATGGATCTCTTCGTATCAGACTTCCTCCTTGGAAAAGACTCTTTTGCTTAATGGCTTGCCAGATGAAGGAGTTAACCTCTTATAATATTAGTTATATAGTTGGAATTTTGAATATTTTATTCTTCTGGCTGCAGCTAGGCAAACCAGAATTTCTGCTGCTTGTATGGATTTTAAAGGTTTGATATATTTGGCTCCTTTAGAACTCTATAATAAATTCCATCTGAAAGGAGCAGTGATTTAAGAGAGTTAAGAGACACCTATACACAGCAGATTTTAGAGTACATTTACCTGTTTCTCATGATTGTAGACCATGCATTCTAATTGCTTGAGAGGCCTTCAAGGTGAAGAGAATTAAATCTAATCTTGAAAACAAAGGACAAGTTAGATGAGGAGAGGAACAGTAGGGAACATGATTTCTGCGTGCCTCAAATACCTGGGACAGGTTATTTTGTTATTTGAGAAGCCTTTGTGATAAGGTAGGAGCTCTCTGTGGCTGATGCCAGTTCTTTTTGAGCTCCATGCTCTCAAACCACATTGTAAACATCACCTTTACCTCAGTGGGTTGGCTGGGTCTCACAGATAGATTTAATGCATTCTTGAAAGCATTTGAGCTTGTTGATCTCTTTCCCATTCCAGTCAGTTCCTAATGGAACCACTGCAGGTGCTTGTTCCCAACAGAGGGATCTCCTGGAGGGGCTGGGGTAGAGAACAGGAATGACACACTGCTGTGTTTCCATTGGGACAGCATTTCCTTGTGCAAAATGTTGGGAATTTTCTTTTCAGTGACTGTGCTGTTGCAACATGGATCTTTGGCATTGCTCTTCATCCTCCCCCTGAATGTGGAATGAATGTCGCGTCTGGTTTTGTAAAGGTGTAGGTTTGCACACAAGCAGCCACACTTCCCTGGAGTTCAGGGAGGCCCTGCCCTCCCTGCAGGCTTGCATTGCAGCCAGTGACCCCAGTGTCTGCAGTTCTGGGGCTGCATGAATGAGGTGAACCCGCTGCTCAAAAAGGAATGGTGCTGCTTCTTTCCCTCTTACTGTATTCCTCCAGAGCTTGTTAAAGTCTGTATATGCCATTTGGAGTTACTGTCTTTGTGTTGCCAACACTAGAATCTTTCATAAAAAACTTAACACTGTCTTTCCCACCTCATCCTGGCTCCAAATGGTTATTAAATTCAGTGTGTTGATCCCCTGTGACATTTCTCTCCTTGTTATCAGAGTGGCTGAAACCCTTTGGCTGCCTTTGCTTTTCCCTTCCTGAACCTCGTCTTGCTTCCTTTTAAACCACCCAAAGACTGTCTCTGAAATTTTCTTATAATTATTTTCATCTGTTTACTGTCTTTGAATTTTCCTCCTGCTGTATTCTTGCCTTCTGGAGCTATTTTTTGCCTTATTTTCTGCCAGCTGTGATTTTGCTTGGCTAATGCTCCTGGCACCATTGCTGCCTTGCAGGGTTTATGTAGAGAGAGGGGGCCTCTGCAGATGGCCTGTGGGCAAACTGCTGTGGCCAGGGGGATCAGCTCAACACGTGTCCCTAAAACCAGCACCCACATGGAGGGTCTGGAGAAGCAGAGCCAGGTATTTCTTGTTAAATGAGGAATGCTTTGTGTGACTGCACACACGTGCCAGGGATGGTTTTACACCCAAGCACTTTGCAAACACTGAAACTTCCAGATAGTTTCCCCTGTTTCCTGGTTGAAACAGTTTCAGCAAAAATTTCCTCATTGAAAGTCATTCTCTATCACAAGACCATAAAATACTGTGCCTTGTATTTTGTATTCTGTCTGGCTTTGAAGTATCTGGTGCTAAAATCTGTGTGTGAAGCACTCTGCCGTGCTATTAGAAGGCACCTACTTTTATAGCTACAATTTGGTTTCTAAAAATGTTGACTATTTTATTAAAAAGAATTTATTTCAGTGTGTGGCTTAAAACAGCAATAAAGCCATATCCGGCCTCTAAAAGGTAAGTGTTATTGAATGCTCAGGAATGTGTTCAATATACAGATATAAATTAAGAATTCACTCCCTGAGTGCTGTAATAAAAGAAGTTAGGACTAAAATAGTGATAGGCATGGGAGTTTTTTATTATGTCATTGCAGGAATTTCTGTGAACAGTGCATAAAAGACCTGGTTTATCTGAAACTGGGTGTCCCAAACCAGCCAGGGCTCCTGCTCCCTATTCTCTAGGAGCCAGGGAAGTGAGGATCAGTTCCCTCTGCTGGCTCAAGCACTGCCTGCCAAAGGAACTCCCAAAACTGAGTGATGCTCCAACATAGCTGCTCTAGCAAGATGCCTTACAGCTGTGTGATTTCACTTTAATTGGTCCTCTCTGTTTTATTTCTGATGTCTGTCTTCCCTCTCATTTAAATCACAATTATTTTCCCCCCGAAAGCGGTGTTTGAAAAGGTGACAGTATTTTAGTTTGCACAGTATTTCTTGCAACATTTGTACACTTGTATGTAAAATGTAAGTTTGAGACCCTGACAGCGAGTGAGGAAAACAACTTGCAGAGCACCTTGGATGCCTTGCTGCCAGCCCCTCAGCCCAGGCTGTGCCCACCTGAGCAGTGGTGCTGCATCCCGGACTGCTTATCAGCACCTGTGCCTCAACATGTGTTCTGGGATTTCTGAGACCAGCTGGCCTGGCATGCTCTCAGAGCATGCAGAGGCTCCTTTTTATTTGGAGGAACAAGTCATGGGGAACATTGATCTTCTGAAAGACATTCATTGCTCATTTTCTTTGATTCCTGTTTCAGCTTTCATGGTGAAGATGACATGGCAGGACAAAGCAATGGCTTGGAGGGCTGTCTGGGGCTCATGGGGCCATCTGTTTTGCAGGCCTGGTATTAACTCCCTGCATGTGTGTTGTTGCTCTACAATCTGTTTTTACAGTATGTGCAGGTTCAGAAGAAATGTGCAGCATGCAGAAGAAATGCATTTATCTTCTGCTGGCAGAGACAGCAACCCTGCAGAACTGACTTAAAATATGGTTGGTTGCTTGTGGGATAAGTAGAAATAAATTTTTCTTCTCTGGTTGTTAAGAAATTTCTTTGAATGTCACTTGCTTTTTGCAATTGAGCTCTCACAAAATACCTTAATGGAACCTTCCTGGCATTTTTAACCTCCAGCACAACTTACTGGGTTTATGTTAGTTGTCTACAATAATAATGGCAAATATTATTGCCATTCAGGAACTACCTTTTAGATGTGCAGACATAAAAGCTTGGCTCCACCAATATTTATGGGCATGTTGCCATTACCTTGAGCAGAGTAGCATTTCCCCCTTGGATGCTGGCTCCTGATCCTGGGAATGCTCAAGAGACAGCCTTGTTTGCGTTTCATATGTGTCTGTTGGCATGAGCTCCCTGGGCTGGGATCACTGTGCTGGTGGAGCATCTCTTGGATATTAATCCAGATGAGTAATTTAATACAGGTTGTATTTAAAATTTTGGAAGATCACCCCTAATTTCTAAGTTGGCTTTTAATTTAGGTGTTAATGCTGGGATAATGTTGAAATTGACTGTGAGCCTGCATGGTGACAGCACAGACAGATCTTGGTCTTGCTTTTAACTTATATCTGATAATTTCCTTATGTTAACAAAGCATGCTGGAGGAGGCACCCTGGTGCTGGCAGCTGGCCATATGAGACATCTTGGAGAGGGTGGAAAAGATGTGATGAAGGATTGGTGTTCCAAGTTCACCCCCTGAAAAGACCAGGGTGCCTTTGGGATAGGCATCAGTGAGTCTTCAGCTGGGTGGGAATACTGAGAGCAGATACCCAAATGAGCTGGGTAGAGTGGTGCTGTAGTGATACACAAAACACTGCTCTCCTTTTCAGCTGGTTCCTCCTGGGGTGTGCTCCTCAGGTGTCTCCCTGCTGTGGCTGTGCCTGGCCTCCATTCCAAAGTGGGCACATGGTGACAGTCATGGGGTGGCCGAGTACCCCGAGCTCTTGTCTTGGCTGCAGCACTGGCTCAGTCCCATGCCAGCCTCAGCTGTGACCCTGCAGTGGTGGCTGCTGTGCTGTGGGATGTTCAGGAGATGCCTCAGCTCTCAGAGTTGTTTGGTACCTGCTGCAGGCACCCTGCCAGAGGCAGATTTTGGCACAGCACTCACTCCCTGGTACAGCTTTGCCGTGTTGCCCTGTGCCTACATCCCCGTGGGCTGCCTCTCCTTGCCAAGCCACAGGTGTTTCACTCCCTGTGCACCAGATATTTCCATGCTGTGCCATGGCTGTGATCAAGGTGTCCTCCATCACTGTGCTGAATGGCTCCTGCTGGGCCACTGCCCCAGATTTTACCCTTGCCAGAAGGAAAAAAATAAATTCTGAACACAATCTTCCACTTGTGGTTGAGTCTGTCTTTTTTTGTGGCTGCTGAAACAGCCTGCAACCAGAGTGGTTTTCAGGATGTTGCTGGAAGGAATGGAATGGAAAATCATGGGGGTGTATCACGTGGCACAGGTTCAGGAATTGTCTGGCACCTTTTGCTTTAATGTGATGAGCTTTTCTGCATTTTTTATCCTCCTGGTGACTCCATGCATTGGGCATTTGGGAGGACACAAGAAAAGGGTGTTTCTTTGGTAAATTTACCATGTGTGTGAAATATCCTTATTTTCCATCTAATCTTTTGTGGGGATGGCAGTGCTCTTAGTTTCTTGATTCTCATTTTCTCTCCTGACCCACTTGAATGATGTTTTCAACTGTTACATAGTTATCTTTTTGTACCCAACTGTGTTTAGAATAGTTTATATCCCTTTAAAATCCCTGTGAATAGCTTTATTCTTTATTCACAAGTGTATTTGACAGCCATCACAAACGCCAGTCATTCCTGAAGGACAGGATTGGAACTGACATGTACTGTCCTTTCTAATCTATATACCTGCTTCAAAGCTAGGAAATGCGCCTGTATCGGATAATAAGATTTAGTTTAATTTGTTATTAGTGACTAAGTTCAGGGATTTCTTTTCCTCCCAACAGGGCTTGAACTTGCAAGAATCTGCTCTGGCAATCTGAAGATGAAATTATTGAAGTCTAAACATTATAAGAAAGGGGAGAACATGATATAGCTGCCTGTTAACTGTATTGTTTTAGACACTAAGGAGTGTTTTACTGATTTTGTGATTAGTAGAAATACAATTTCTTCATGTCACGCTCATGATGTTAGCAGCAAGTTTAAATGAATCTGCTGTCTTCAATTACATGTAAGCTGCATATCAGTTTGCTGCACTTAATAGCAAGGACACTCTGTAATTGAGGTATTCTGCACTGTGACAGACAATTTTATATAAATAGGTTTTTATATATCACCATCATTTCTAGTATTGAAGGATCAGTGGTCCATGAAATCAGATCCATGTGACTATTCCTGGTGTACCAGCATTACCTAATTTTCTGTGACAAACTTGGGGAATACAATTTGGTGGAGGGTTTTGGTTTCCTTTGTTCGTCTGGAAATGACCTTCATTATGTGTTAACCTGACACGCTGCATGACATTCTGTCCTGGTTGCCTAGATGTACAAATAAAGATGATAAAGTGACAGCTGCCTGTTTTTCTAGATGGACAGGCAGTTATTCAGAAGAAGAATGAGAAGTTCAGCGTTCAGCAGGAACAGTGAAAATTCCTGTCTACTTGCTTCCACATTATTTAAGTGAAAAGGTACATGTTTATGTTGTGTAGTTTTAGCAAGGTAATTTTAAAAGGTCTGTAAGCAGATTTGTGCATATCCTGAGCAGTAATAATTTTGTTTTGTAGTAGTCTGTATAAAATTGAAATATAGCACGAGTACCTCATGTGACAGCTAATGTTAGCTTTAAGAATGAGAAGTATTGTGAACAGCATATGCATCTACATGAAATATTAGTAAGCTGGGAGTGAACTCTTTCCTAAGTGATCCAGTTTGAAAGGTACGACTCCCAAGTGTAATGTTGTGTTGTGCTTCTGCTGGAAATGGAAAGATTTTGAAGCTGCTTTCAAAATGCAGTGTTTAATATGACACAGTGTATGTCAAAATACAGCTGGAGTAATGCCAGGACTAGTACAACAAAAGATAAAGCAGAAACAGAGACTGGAAATTTTCTACAGAGAACAATAGCGTAAGCAAGTTGTCACACATCAAAGTATGAACAGAAGCTTAAGCTCGCCTTCTTTCGAAGGCTGTATTGTATTTCTGATTTGGAAAACAATATTACAACATCTTAAATCAACTCTTGAATGAGCTGTCTTACCTAGTTCCTGTTGCTTCTCTGCCTGTTGGTATAACCTTGGTTTTTTTCCTAAACCATGACATTGAGAAGGTTTTACTGCTTTCTTTAGGCCCTGGCAAAATGCAGTGGAAAGTCTTAGACTGATTTGGTGGAATGTGTTCATCACTAAACTGTGGATCAGGAATGGGTCCAGGCCCTGCTTCCCTGCCCACTGCCACCAATTCTCCTTGCCCTCTCTTGAGAAGAAACATCCTGTTATTTCTAGTCAGTGGGACATTCCCACCAGCAGCCCAGGAAGCTCAGGAGTGAACAGACCTTGCTGGTCACACACTGAAATAACTATGCATGGAGTGAAGAGCTGCAGACATTTATTCTCAAATGTGTCATTAGTTCAAATCAAACAGTGTTAAGAAGACAGAAAGGGATTGTGTTTGAGGAGCAAGGTTGACTTCTGTGCTTTCTCACAAGATAGCTTACGTGGGTAGGTTTTGGAAATTCTCCATACAAAGGCAAACAAACCATGTGGGCAGCAGTCAGGGCCCCAAAGATAAGGCAGCGTAGCAGTGTTTGTGCCATGATTTCTCTTGCTGTGCCTCATTAATAATGAAAGAACTGAATGATATAATGTGGGCTAATGTCTGGCAGGAGAAGCAGTGGCCTGGATTTGACATTAAGTTGGTGAAAGTGAGTGAAACTCCCCGCTTCACCCCACTCATTGTTATTCCAGTTGAATTGAAAACTGCTTTTACTGTCTCCTGCTGTCTCCTCTTCTGTCAATCAGATGGGAGTCACAAACTAAGCTGCATAAGTTGAGGCTTTTTATCTGGAAAACGCTTAGCAATTCAGACAATTCATGAATGCTCTGTTCAAGTGTTGAGCTTTTTTTGTTGTGGCCTTCTGTCTTCCCTGTTCTAAAGTGTTGTGAGATCCCACCTTTGATCTGAGTGGTCTCTGAGAATGTGATTAATTTTGGCAGGTAGAAGCTAACCTCTGTCTTCTGGATTGAGGATGCAGGTCAGTCTAGGTTTCAGGCATTGTTGTAGAGTTGTGATGGTATAGCATAGCTCTCAAATACTCCAGTTGTTTTCTGTTGAGATAAATTTTTGAAACTACTTCTTTAGCCTGTAACAAATTTCAAACGTGTTCAGAGTGTGGGTTCTCCCTCCTAAAACTTCTCAACTTTCTCTTCTTTTCCTTGTTCTGTAGCATGTTCAGAGGATGCTTAAAGGATGAGGTTTGGAAAATGAATGATGCTTTTAATCTGTGCAGAGGCTTTTCAGCCACAGATGTCCTGTGTGCATTTTCTGTCTGCTCTTGCAGATTGAATTTTTCAAGGTTTGCCAAGTGCTGAAGTCTCTAAGCTCAGGTAAAATGAATTGGATGCTATAAACTTCCTACTTCCCTCTTCCATGTCTTAATGATGATCTCATTCCTCTATGCAGTGAAATTTAGGATTGTTATAAACAGGAAACATTATCAAAACAAATTGTCTGCACCCACCCCTAGAACTTCAGTTATATTTCTAGATCTTACTTGGACAAAATAGACTGTATTTGTGCAAGGGCAAGGAGCTCTGATTATATCACCGTATTAAAAAAAGGGATTGCAATAATATGGGAGAAAATAGTGACTTCTACAAGAAAAACTGGAAGACATCTAGTTCTAAACTTGGCAGGGTTAGTTGGATAATTGAAGGTCTGCCAGGTCAATCTGTTCCATGCTACAGTCTAACAATTATATAATTAAAGCTGCTTCCGCCTTCTTTCTCCCAAATAAATTTGGCAAAACGGATTTCTCTCTCTAGCATGGGGAATAATGAAAATTATTGACTGTGACTATGAATTACCTACTGAATCCTGCAGAAGTAAGAGAGATACTCTTTGTGAGTCTCTTCTCCAGATTTACTAGGGCTCATTAAATAACAATGATAATGCCCAATTATTATTTATACTAAACTGTGCTTGTAGGTTCATTTTCATGAGGCATAGAGATTAAAAAAAAACTCCAACACCAAAAAATAATACAAAAAAAACCTCCAACCAGCCTTTGGTAGCTTTTAAAAAGAGATATTAAGGCTAAATTGTAGCTGCAAATGTATTTTAATTTTCTGAAGCAGTTTGCATGTCTTCGGATTGCTTCTGCCTGGGGACAGTGACTCCAGCTGGCTCCTGAGAAGGCTGTCCCTTCTGTACCTGGATGGGCTTCATGCCTGCTTGGCCGCTGCCTTCACTGGAATCATGGGGATGATGGTTGAAGTTCTGGTACCTTTGCACCGTTTTTTATTATGTGCCTGTGCTCTAGGCCATGAGAAAACCTTTTTGTTCTTTCTGCCCATTTTATATGATACTTCTCTGATGCACCTCTGCACAAACCTATTTGTCTGGTCCTTTTTGAGCCAAGCAAGAGCACAACCAGTACAAGCAGGTAATTTACAGTTTGGAAGCTTGGGAGCAGTGGAAGGTGATGATGCAGAAAGGAGATGATGAGCCATGATGGGGAAAGGTGGAGGCTGCTGACCAAAAGCTTGGGCAGGGTCTGCTGCAGACATCAAAGCTGTTCATTTGATTTTACCTTGCTTGTTTGGAGGTTGCTGTTGTTAAGCTGCCTGGCTGTTGCGGCTGGAAGCTCTGCTGGTTTCTGCTCTTGAAGGATGAGCAAGAAGCCTGTAGATAAACCAGAAACCTCAGTAAGATGATCTTGTTTTGCTCCACTTCCCAATAAGTTTTTTTTTCCTTTGCTTAGCCTTGTGCTAAAGAGACTTTTGGGGTTACTTGAGGGGAAAGGTGGAGTAGCAGGATTGGTCTGGGATAGTTAATGGATGCACACAGGGTAAATGGTGCTGAACACAGGGTGCTGGCGTGCCCTGCCCCTGCTGCTCACCTCGGCTGTAATTACAGCAGGAGATGTCTCAGCAGAGGAAGTTGTTAGTAACCCTGGAGCTGTATGTCAGTGCTGCTGGGTTGTTACTCATGCAGGCTGTTGTTAGAGATCCAGTATGGCAGGGAGCTCAGGAAGTCCTGGGGTCAAGTGCCCTGCAAAGCAGGCATCCAGCCAAACCAGGTGGTTTGCATTGCTGTCGCTGCTTTTCAGAGCAAGCTGGTTATTAAAGCTATCCCAGACAAAATAGCACAGTTCCTTTTTCTCTCCTGTGCATCCCAATGAATGTATTCATTCATGTTAGTCATGCCAATCTCTTAAATCTTTATATGTGCGTAAGTAAGGCTTGACTTGTCATTGAAGTTCAGCAGGTGTATAGATGTTAAAAAGCACTGTGTCTTCTGTAATTTTTTCCTGATGTAGCAATTTGGCCTTTACCAATAGCCTTAGGTTTAAACAGCACAGGATATAAAATGAGTTAGTTATGCTGCTATGCTTGTTTAAGAATAATTGTGAGAGGTGCCTTTGGGTTTCTGGGAACACACATTAACAGAAGGTGCATTTCAGTGACTTTGCATGGTACCTGACTTAGACAGTGGTTCAACTGCTCTTCTCAGAAAAAAAAAAAACCAAAAAACCACCTTAGCGGGAGATTTATGGAAATGGAGTGGATTTTGCTAGTGTTTGGACTTCCCTGCATCAGCCTCAGGAGAGTCTGATGCTGTGTGTCTGCAGAAGGAATACTGGACAGGGAGCTTTGACATCTTTAAAAGGGCACACAAACCTGAGTCTGCCTTTAGGGGAGGGCAGCCATAAGGAGCAGTCTGTGGGTCTTGCCCTGCAGCCAGTGAGGGCTGGGAGTGCCTGCTGCAGAACTGGCTGCTCTGTGACCAGGGAGGGAGCCTGAGTGCCCAAAGCAGCCACAGAGCTGCTCCTCCCTGCCTGTTTAACAGCAGCACTGATACACTCTGGAGCAGCCCAAGCTCGTTTTTCTGGCATGGTCATGATGTGTTGTGCCGGTGATGTAGTGAAACTATAATATATAATTTTCCCTTGAATGCTGGATACTATATATACCCTCTGCTATACTGACATTGCTCTGTTGTGATGCAATAGCCATGCAGAATGATGGGATCCCTAATCCACTGCTGGATGTTGTGGTAGAACAGAATCTGTTACTTTGAATACTTGCTGCAAAACAGTACTTTTTGCACAGGAAAAGGGTGTATGTGGTTTTATTTTATAATAAGGTATTTATTTGTAATAGTTGACTGCAGCTATCTTTTCCAGTTGTGTTTGCAGTTTAAGTATCAGAAGGATAAGATACTCAGCTGAAATGTATCTCACCTATTGACTGATCAAATTTGAATATCAGAGAGTGTTAATAAAGCCTTAACAATGCCACATGTATGGTAAACACAGTTTGCTTGTTTTAATAGAATCACAGTTCTCTGATCAGAAATCCACAGTTTTCTGTTCAATTGCCTTTTTCTACCACTCAGGACATGACAGTGCTTTATACCTCAGGCTCTCCCTTCAGCTATCCTTACCCTTTCTGTGTGACACCAAGTCCCAGAAGAGACTTGGCAGAAGAAATCCCAAACAGCCTGTCCCCTGAAAACTGCCCTTGCTCTTCTCTGCAGAAACTCTCATGAATTAAAGAGCATAAGAAGCATCTGATGGCATTGCATCCACTTCTAATCCATTGTTCCACTCCAACTCAGGTTCTGAAACTGAGAAAGATGTAAGGATGCTGAAAGAACACAGATGGAGGATGATCTTCCCATCCACTAAGGTTTTTTCATGTGCTCCAATTGTCTGAGTTGGATTAAGGCCTGAAATCTAATTTTGGAGATATTTTTTGAAATATGTTTGTTGTATATATAAAGCATATATGTGTGTATATAAAATATGTGTACATGTATAAACTGTTACACATGTTACTGGTAAAGTTTTGACTTCTAGATAAAACAAATTCCTTGACCTAAGGAAGCACAGTGAAAGGATCCCAGTAACTGCTGGCAGTCTTCAAAACTGTCTGCCTCTGTCCTTGTTAAAAGAGAAGCTGAGTTGTCCACCCCAGCAGAAAGTTACAGGGTAAATTCTGCTTGGCATCATTTCTTAGTGACTAAGAGGCTCATAATTGGCTCTGTGTGGGCAGAGGATCTGTCTGTGGTGAGGCGAGAGCGGCGCAGCAGACACGGAAAGTGTATGGGAGTGACGAGCTGGGATATGGCATTTGTGCAGATGCTCTGCTGTGTTAATTGTTGCTCTTCAGAAGCCCTGTCCAGCTTTTTGATCCCCCTTCATTGTGCCAGGAGGAGGAGGGTCATACTGTGGATGTTAAAGGTTAGCGTACTTCCTGAGACACAGATACTTCATTGTTTCCTTCCTATATGAGTTCAATTGACAATGAACTCTCAGCAACATTCAGTAGAATTGGCTACTTTCAAATGCCTTCAAAATAATTAGCTGAAGCTGAAATAAATAATAATAATAATTAAAATCACCAAACATAATAAATAATGTAACTGCAAATTTTGCAGTTCAGTCTTCTTAGTTGTGATTACCTTACGTTGTCATTCTTGAGGCTACTTTGTTGTTAATGACTACTTTGATACTGTTTTAGTTCTGTATTTTAAGCTGAGATGCTGCCCTCGCAGCTATTTGGTTTAAATAGAAGAAAAAGCTCTGCCTATTCTTGTTTAAATGCCAACTCTGTTAATGTCGTTGTTGTTGTTGTTGTGCTCCTAGTATTACAGGCTTTATGTGAGCATTTATTCATATTTTAAAAATATTGACCCTTTTTTTAGTTGCAAAAGGGAAAAGGCATGACTTCCAGAAAAAAAGTTGACTTCTTCATGCATGTTTACTTTCCTTTAACTCTGGAAAACTCAAGCCTTTCATTTGAGACTTTGAAGATGTTTTCCGTCTGCCTTGTAAACTCAGTGCTTGCTTCAAAGCACACATGCAATTTGTAGACTTGTATTGCCTAGGGAATTGTTGGGAATCCTTGTTGCTGTGTGGAGATGAATGCAGACAGAAGTTCAAATAACTCCTCTAATTTTTTTTCTTTCACCAGAAACAGAGCTGAGTTGTGTTCTTTTCTTTTTCTTGCAAACAGACCTGAGCTCTTACTTCTCCATCCCTTCCTTTCTTCTCTTCTCCCCTCCCTTCCTTCTTGATTCCTCTTTCTCTTTAAAGTGCTAGTGAGTAAAAACACAGAGGTATGTAAATGGCCACTGCAGTTGCAATGGCATTAATCTTTCATCAGGTAAAAACTACCTGATTCTGGTTGTCATGGTGAACACACCACTGCTCTCCCCAGGCTGTGGAGCCGATGCTCCATCTCTCCTCCTGCACTGTGGAGGTCACTGGTGGCAGAGGTGGCCTCTGCAGGTGCCATGGGCTGTGGATAATCCCCCTCTGCTCTCCAAGCAGAGCTGCACAGTCTTCTCAGAAACAGGCAAAAACACCAAACTGCTACCAACAGCCAGTGCCTGAAGGAGCAGTCTGAGCCAGCAGATTTTAAGGTGCTGAATTGAAGCCCAGTTCCCAGGCATCAACTGCATGAAGCTGCCCAAGGACTAGAGGTGAAGGAAGAGGGCTGTGGGGAGGAACTTCTTTCATTAAGCAAGGGATAAACCCAAACCTGTACCATATTTTGGTTTCTGCCTGCTTCCTGGAGAGGGAGAGTCTTCTGGTCTTTGTTTTGCTGGAGAGCAAAACTGTGTTTTCTGCCATGATTTGGGAGAGCTGAAACTGAGACCATGACCTTTGGATGGCCACGAACCCTGGGCCATTGAGTTGTGGCATGGCAGGAGCTCAGCAGACCTGCCAGCCTGGCACGCTGTGTTCTGGCATTGCTCCTCAGGCTGGGCTCGTCCTGGGATGGAGGCAGCACTCTGTGCAGAGTGCACACACACTTCCCACAGCCACTGTCAGCCATGGCCAGAGGGGGAGGAAGTGGAAAAAACCCAACCCAGCAGTGTGTTTGCAATCCCCAGTCTGAAATACTGACCCTGTTAGATAACACCCATCACTTGCAGGGGAATCGGGCGCTCTCTCTTCTCGCGGTGACATCTCAGCAAAACGCAGAATTAGTTTTGGCTCTGCCATATCATGGGTAACAGTCTCACAGTTCAGCTCTTCACAGACCTCCTGTGACATGCAGTTGTCCTGCAGGTCCCTACTTTCCCTGCTGTGCAGTAGGGATGGATAGGAATGAGTGTGTGTGAGATGCCATCGAGAGAGAGTCTGCGGACAGCGTTTGGAACAGGAACTGATGGAAACTTTATGTAGCATGAGATTTTGCTTTGGAAAAGCTTAAACTTTATGGGAAATGTAGTAAACGTGGTTACATCTTGACACATCATTTGTTATTATATTGAAACGTTTCCATTTTTCCCAGAACACGTTGCAAGTCAACAAGATGCTGTTTTAAAAGCTTATTTAAAATTACTGCTGGGATGTAAAAGCTCATGTGTAGGTTGGGAGAGGGGGAAGATACAAGCACAAACCCAAGCACATTCATCTGTAAAGGCTACAAAGCTGCATTTTCTTAAAATATGGATTTTTGTGTTTAACTTGAAACACTGATTAATGCTAATTACTTAACACAGGAATTCAAGGACTTACAAACTTTAGAGCAATGATTTTTTTCCTCAGATTTTATCTTGAAAAACATGAAATAAGTGTTTATTATTTGGAGAGTTCATGGGATTTGCTCTAAAGAAAATTAGTCTTTCTCCAGACAGCTTCATACTGTCAAATAGCCTCTCCTTGCAGGCTGTGATAGTATCAAAGAGTGCTTTATTTTTGCCTGCTTCGTGACCTTCGAAGGGAAGAAACAGAAGAACATTAACCTTTTCATATGTACATGTTTGAAATTATAAACTTAAAAGACTCCATCAATGTGCTTCTGTAAAAATCTCTTCCCAGCTGGCTTCCTGGAGTCCAACTCATTTCACTGTTGTCTTTTGGTAGTGAAAAATGCTCTTGCTATTTACGATGCGTTTTTTGGCTTGTTGCCATTGCTTGCTGTTTATCGGGATGCCTGATGTTTTTGGTAGAGGAAATATCCATGCTTTTGTGCTACATATAATCAAGCTAAGCACAGCTTAATTTACTACTTTTTTGCTTTGTTTTGTTTTATTTTTGTCGGTGGAGACCTGCAGACATTTGTTTGGCATGGCAGATCTGCTGAGGGAATTTGTGAATGTGTCTTTTGCATTCCCTGGTTACTGTTTACTGAGCTGGAGTCTACCCTGGCATTACTCAATGAATTTTTAAAATTTAACACCAGCTCTCTCTCTTTTTTTTTTTTTTTTTTTTATTTTTTTTTTTTTAATTTATGTATTGAAACTAAAAGAGAGACAAAGACTGAAATTTTATGATTTCAGTTTCTGAAGGAAAAAAGGATAAATGTATGTGATCAAGTGATGTAGTAGTAGGCCTCAATTTATTAAAAAATTGGTTTAACAAGCTTTCAGGTATTGGTTACTTTGTGCGTAAGATAATCTATACACTCAAAATAGCTTTTCCTGAAGAGTGATGGTTAAGTTCTTAAAAAAACTACTTAATCTGGAAAAATGAAGGATAGTTTTTCACATGTCTGAAGTAGGTTAGAGATCCAGACAGCAAATGGTAATTCCTGTAAAGTAGACTGCCTGACTTGATTCTCTTGTTTTAGGTCTCTTGATGAATGCCAGTGTCTCTCATCCTTAAATATTTTATGGTTATCTAATCTACAAGTCAATTCATTTATTTGTTCTAGACCTTCTTAGAACGGTGAGGGTTTTTAATAGGGCATCTACCAGAGTAAAAAAAATACTTGAAAAACTACCTTGCACCTTTTCCTTGTCCATTTCTATAGTTGGGACTGAAAGTAAGAAAGCTTATGGTGTGTGAAAATATTTGTCAAAGACTTTTCCAATGTCTGAAGAAAGCTCTGATCTAAAGTTCTGTTCAAGTCTGACTGAAACACAAGGATCACTTGTAAGGATTTTAAGAGTTGATGGTGTTCATGCAGGTTTTGGATATGAGCCTGCCCTAAAATAATGTGAACGTTACTCTTGCAATTTGGCACACACACAAACCATGAGCTTTCTTTTCTCACATCCTAGTATAGCATCATGACGTTTTTAGGGTGGGACTACCTAACAAGTAGTTTGTAATGGAAATTCTCATCCTCCTCTTGCCACCCTTTAGATGATTTGTCACCTCCTTCCTCCACCCAAGATGTTTTGCTAGTATTTTGAAGCAAACAGATAATTGCAAGTAGATGTGGCTATATTGCAGAATATCCTTCCTTTTATGCCAGCCACGCTGTGCTGGAAGGAAGCAACTCGAAGATCAGAGGAAGAAAGTAAAAACGTTGGCTACAGCGCATCTAATTTTGTTTCAGGTCTGAAATGTCCACTTGTGAAAAGTGATTCTGGGCTGTCAAGCAAGAATTGGTGGCAAAACATTTAGAAATGGCTACATCTTTCCTGTAGCTGTTTTCCAGCATAATGAAGTGATGGAGTCTCCTCACAAACCTGACTTTGAAAATGGATGTGTTTTGTTTATCTTGAACGTTTTCTTCATGCAGCTGAAGCTTATTGAGCAATTGAACTTGTGGAGACCCCTGTTTCCCATGAGATTTGTTGCTTGAATTCTTACCTGACACTAACATATTGCTCTTCCCTGTGGCCTTTCACAAAAGATTTCTGTTGTCCTCCAAGTCCTCTCCCCATCACCTCAGAATCAACAGGAAATTCTGTATTTCAACAAGAACTTTTGGTATGTTTTTGGTTTATTTAGAAAGAAATAGGTGAAACAGTTGTCAAGCTAGGGTCTACATCAATGATTTTGTCCTTCTTTTGCAATAATGTCCTAGCTAGTTGTTCCTGCACAAAAGTCTGTGTAAACGTAGTTTGCCTGATTTTTTTCATTTTATTTTGTAGAGAAAGCAATAGATTTTTCTTTCTCTTTAGGGAAAACAGACAAATATAGACAGTTTGTTGTATCATGCCCTCCTCATGAATTAGGCTGTTCCTGTGCCGGCTGGCATCTGAATACAAAACACCACAAGAGCTTCTCCCAGCAGGACACCCTCGTTATTCCCTGCAGAGGGGTGTGTGTTGTGGGACAGGCAGGATGGCAGGTAGCTCTCACTCTGTTGTCTGCCTCTGTGCTAATGTAGGTCCCTGGGGGTGCTGTAAACATCCCTGACGGCACTGCTGCTCTTGGCCACGTCTGAAGAAGCAATTAACTTAATCTGGGCTGGGCTGTATCCGACTGCACAGCGTTCCTGTAGCTGAAATCATATGAGGGTGGTGTGGCTGAAATTGCTCGCCTGTGGAATGGGAAACATTTTTCCTTTTCTGCTTTTCATGTGAGGGAAGCCATGATTCATTCAGATGCTGACCTCCAGTCTCGGGAGCTCTGATTGAGATAACCCTGGGTTGCACAGGCAGTGCTGCCTGCAGATCCTGCTGTGGGTGGTGGGCTCTGCCTTTGCCCTTCCAGGGACAGTGTCCCACCCTCACCTCTGTGTTTCCCTGCCTGCAGAAAGGGGACAAGGCTCTCAGACCTTTGGTATTTTAAGGGCTGCAGAGGATGGCAGCACTGCGGTGTGGTCTCCGCTTCCCTTCTCCTTAGCCATTGTTTACGCTGAGCCGCAGATAAGATGAGTATCTTTTGTTTTTCCTGTAGATAATAATAACAGCCTGTCTCTACCAAGGGAGGATTAGGTTCTTCTTTTGGGAAGATGTGGGAAGATAAAAATGAACATGGACTTGGTGAAGCATGTGTGACAGAAAAGGTCTCAGGGCAGGGAAACAGCAGGCTGCACTCTAGGTGGGGATGCAGGGTGGCTTTGCTGAGGACTGTGCCCATGGAGAACCTCTGCCTCAGCCATGTCAGCCACAGCTTACTTGTTCATCACCCAGCAAGATCTCCTCAATGTCAGCATTTTCCCTTCGTGAAATACTGTCTTGCTGCTGAATGGCAAAGAGCAATTGTGAAGGTGTCTGATAACTGTGACTAATAACAAATACAAGTGTTGCTGTATGGGTTGGTGGATTTCCATCTCTGATCTGATCAATCTTTGGCATCTTGTCACCTTTCTTTTAAAAAGAGTTTTTTTTCTCTTGCTTATACCTGTTAAGATTTTTGTGCATCTGTCAGTATGAAAAATGGATCTGCTTGTTCTGGTGATGGTAGTGGCCTGGATTCAGTTTCAGGTCGGATAGTGAGATGCTCTGCTAACATCATTTTGGTCAAAGCTAACAAGGCAAAAGTGTTCATTTTGACACAGTGTTTATGGGAGTGTTCAGATGCCAGCCTAATGCTCTGGATGTTCTTGGATATTTGTAGGAATGCAGGTGGGTGGATTCACGGATGAACACCTGAAAGGAATTTGAAATCTACAGACTTGTCATGTGTTAATAGGAATGTAAGCTGGGACAGAGCCCTCTTGTCTTTTCACTGCTCTGCTGAAATGTGGGGGCTGTAAAGTACTGGGGAAGCATGTGCAGAGTGGAAATTCCCTGGAGGATATTCACAGTTTTTGATGTTAATTTGACTGTTGCAGGGGGACCCCTGGTTTGTGTCTCCCTCTCACTGATTCATTCACCAGCTCAAGGTAAATAGATCCTGTAGGAGAGATTTTTGTCAGCAAATACTGTAGAATTGGTCTCTTTGCTGTTCACATGATTGCTCTCTGCAATGTCTTCATCTTAGGGCTTTGCTTAACGCAGAATTCCAGGAGCATGAGGATATTTTGGTTCTGTTCTGCCACAGCCTGTGTCCATGCTGTTTGGAAGCAAGACCAGTATTTGCTGTGGCCCCCTTTATCTCTTGTTTAATGCTTTTTTTTTTTTTTTTTAACATTTGTGTACATTTTGACTGTCTTATCCTATGAAATGTCCTGGCATTTCACTTTAGCCCGCAGTTACTGAGATGATTTATTCCCTCCTTGTCTTCAGAGTTTAGTCTTGCTTTAAATGGGACTTATTTGGATGTCAGCCTCTTGCACTGCAGTTCCCCTCCAAAAGGCCCTTTGGGGCCTGTTGTGATAGGACAGAGGGTAATGGTTTTAAACTAAAAGAGGTCAATTTAGATTAGGTAGAAGGAAGATGGTTTTTTTTGTAATGGGTGTGATGAAACACTCTCACTTGGAAAGGTGGTACACACCTGATCCATGGTAACAATCAAGGTTAGGTTGGACAGGGCTCTGAGCAGCCCTATGTAGTTGAAGATGTCCCTGTTCATTGCAGGAGGGTTGTACTAGAGACCTTTAACAGCCCCTTCCAGCCCAAACTGTTCTCTGAAATAGATTGCTAGATCTTATCCTTACCCATCAAACAGGACTTTGGAGCAAAGTGGATGGGTTGTCCCTTAGGACTACTTTCTGTCTTTTGGTATGGTTTATGTTGGTTTATTGTGTGTTTGGCTGCTTTCTTAGATACTTGCTTCATCAAAACCTTCTGAGATGTCACCTTTTGCAGTTCATCCTGCCACTCTAAAGGAAGCATTAAACTGAGTAGTGGATGCATTTTCGTTACCTTGCCAACAACATGCTGGGGAGAAACTTTGGTCTGGAGCAGCACAAACTGTCTGTTACAGCAAGTATAATTTATAGCAGGAATTTTCTACTGGCAAAATCAAGGGATTAATGCTACTGCCTTCTGAGAGGGGCACCTGTATGAGTGGAGAATCCTGACAGTGTTGCACAAATGATTAAATTGCTGATGATTTTGAGACATGGTTTAAGGCTCAGAATATATTTTCTTTTGACATATTAATGAAATATAGGATGTAGGCCAGACTTGTAAGCTGATGTTTACCTTGCTATTTCTTCAGATGCTGCATTTTCATAATTTCTTGCTATCTATTTGGAAGAGACTGCCTCTTATTCCCTGAAGACTACATGATAATTAGGTGTCCTGTGTCCTGATACACTTTTTGCTTCTGGTTATATTTATTATTTTTTTTTCCTGTCTGAGAGTCTTTGTGCATATTTTGAAATGCCAAAATATCAAGGCTCCAAGCAAACAAAAGCAGTGGAAATTGTTCATCATCCATGCACCTTGGAGATGTGTTTATCCTTCTGATTTGTACAGTTGAGGCCCACCATATTGCTGGGTGCTCTCAGCAGCACTCTTACAGAGGGGCGAAGTTTTCCAAACTCTCTGTTTGGGTTTCTGGTTGTATCCTGACCCTACAAACACGCTTGCCCTGGTTATGCTGTTTATCTTGACTGAAAGGTTATCTGGTGCAAAGGATACTTGCTGCCTGGGCTGTAACAGATACCTGACTTCTGTAATACACCTGCCCCTATTTTCGTTTTGTTCTAGTGTCATCTGAGACATTGTGATCCTGTGTTTGCTACAGGGCAGGCGAAAACCTCCTCCTCAGACCTCCTAGGCAGACATAAGGAAAGGCTGTGGGAGACCTCATGGCTTTAAGATCTGAATGCTGTTGTCTAGAAGTTAACTGTGTCTTTAAGAAAAAACTGGATATTTATATTTGGTCTCTATCTGAAATCATGTTTACCCTACAGTGTTTATTAAACCTGGGTTAATTTTCCTCCTGTCTTTCCATGGCTGCAGGAGCTTTGCCGGAGATGCATTATAATAGCTGCAGTGGAAGGCGGCGCTGGCCACGCGCCAGGTTCCTGTTCCTGCTCCGTGGGCTGGCCTGGAGACTCACTGCCTGCCAGGGCCACGCTGCTCCTGCCCACTCTGCTCTGGAGCTGTGCCTGGCTGAGCCCTGCTGAGGAGCCCCAGCTGCCCTGGAGAGGCTCAGACCTGCAACTGAGCACTCTTCTTGTTAAAAATAATAATTATGAATCCTTAATTACTCTCTGTCTCTCTCTCCTGTCTCCCTTCTGTCCATTACTCAGAAGGGTTCTTGAAATAGAATAATTAGCATCACACTTTCACATGGCAGTCTTGTGATCTTTTTAAAAATGTAAGATCTCTGTGTCTGTTATCTTTTATTTTATGTGATGAGTGAGGATTACTTGCTCTTTGTGGTCCTGTGATGTTTTTGTCAGGACTGTCTTGGCTGAGGTGAACACTCTGAGTCACAGCTCTGTCGGCATTGGCTTTTCATCTGGTCTTCCTCAGTCAACCAACACGTGCAGCCTGAGGCCCAGGAGCTGGTGGGTTTATTGCCACAATGCTTTCAGGGACAGAATTTGGTGTTGTTTCAGATCTGAGATCTAGTTTGGCTTGGGTACTCACAAGTGTAATTTGCAGAGAAACTTCAGTATCTGACATGCACGTTCTCGGCGAGTTTGGAAAAAGTTGTTGCAGTGTGAGCTGTCTGCAGAGGTGGGTTACCTGAGAGAAACCCAAGGGGATGAATCCCTGACATACCCAGGACATGCAAATAGTACAAAGGTGCTGGGTAAGTGTGTGGGACTGTCTGAACAGTAGAGATCTCTGTATTGATGTAGTTGTCTTCTGGTGCCCTTGCATTTTGCTGGCATTCCTGGGCACAGTTCCTTGGTCTCAGTTGGTTTTTCTACCAGTTATCCCAGGGGTTTTCCTCCAGCTCTGAAAAGTATCCAAATAAAAAATCAAAGACCTGAGGGGCTGGTGAGTACAAGAGTTGTTCTTGGCCCAGCAGTAAATCACAGATCTGGGCTGTGAGGCGTAAGTTTTTGAGGAGGAATAACATGTTTCTGTAAAACTGAAAGTGAAGATTTTTCCTGTAGGTTAATCCTACTCTGTTATTGTCTTTAGCTCTGCTGTCTGGATTAGGATGATTCTATGGAATGGGGTGGGCATACACAGGGCATATCCACACATGCATATGTCCACATCTGAATTACAGTATTTTCATGATATCCTGCTTCCACAAGAAATTTCTGTTAATGTGTCTGCCCAAGGCATGTGGAGGTTTTCTGATTTTAAACTTTCTTTTTTGGCCTCCCACATTTACTGCTGCTCTATTTTAGTTTGTAGAGTAAACCCCAACAAAAACATTTAAAATTCTTCAATCCCTTCTAGTCTGTACTAGAATGTTTTCGTTTATGCAGTCACATCAGCAAAACTAAATGTGGAATATAATTTTCTTTCTCCCTCAGCTGAATGGTTCATACATAAGAGATTATTGTCTTCAGTGCCTTACAGCATTTTAATGCTCAGCAGAGCATTTTCTTGGAGTGTCTGTAAGAGATGAGTAAATAAGAACCATCTTTTCTGTAGATAAAAACTTACTTTTTCTCATTGTGCTGCTCCCTTCTCTGCTGCTTTATTTATTTAGATATTTCATATTGGGGAAATCTGGTTAAATTCAGTTACCACCAAAGAGAATTGCACTGGTGTGTAGCAGTAATTGTCATTTCTTGAAAATGAGATTAGTGCTTGGGACCAATGCCAGCTGTGTGGTCTTGGGCTGTAAAGTTGCCTAAGCTTGAGGTGCTTGTGTCTAGGCATGGTTTATATTGGTCACAAGCACGCAGAGACAGCACCACAGTTTTTTTTTTGTTTTCCCTGTTTTGCTTTTCTAATAAATTAAGCTCCATTTTAGTTTGAATTTTCTGTGAGGAGATGTTCTTTTTAGGAATCTGGATGCTGATCCAGGTCACTGGGTAATGCTCATGTGATAGATTTGTCTGTCATTTGTATGGGCTGGATGCAAGCTGGATGTTCTGACAGGGAAGAGCTCAGTGTCCTGTAACATCTGTCTTGTGCCTTCCTAGTTACCTGATGAAAATTAATTTTCGCTACTTACAAAAATACAATTCATGTGCTTTATTTTGTCCAGACTTTATGCCTGTATGGAGAAGAGAATGCAAACTGCCACTCAGGGGTTTTTGTTGCCTTTCATGCAGTATGTGCTGGGCATTTTCCCTTTGGGGTTAAACTGTGAAGCCTGTTGAAGCTAAAGTTGTGGGCTGGGGTTTGTACTTTCGTGAGATGCATGTCCTTTGCAGGTACTGCTGCTGCTTGTTTTTTTTTAAGGTTGCTTTCTGTTTTGTCCTGTTTCCATATCTTTCCCCCAACGTCTTTCCCTTGAACCGTTTTGGAGACCTCAAGAGAAGTTGAGGGAGTTGTTGACATGGAAGAAAATGAGATAATCACAGAAAAGAAATGTTGTCCCAAAGTTGTCCCAAACAGCCCTGAGCTAGGTCAGCAGTCATCCTTAGGGCTTTAACTCCTCCAGGTACTTGAAGTTATCTTAACAAGAAATCTGTATATAATTTGCATCCATCTATGGTAGGGTTTTTTAAAGCAATCACAGTAACAAAATGTTGTTGTTTAAGTGTTTTTTAAGAATTCAGAGTTCTTTAACCTGCTTTCTGTTGGATCTTAGTCCTCGAAAATATTTTAGGTTCCTGGCCAAACAGTTTCCCCTGTTTCAAAGCTACACTCTGAATGCAAAGTTGTCAGTGAACCTTGGTGTTGATTTTGAAAGCATTAACAGCAATCCAGCACAGGGCATCTATGTTCTTCAGTTTTTCTCAACACTCATTTTAACTAGGTTGAACCCTTGCAAGAGAGGAATTTTTTTTTCCCCATGTAAGGACTGATGGACAAGTTCTGGCAGATTTGATTGTTGTGTAAGGAATTCCTCCCTTTCAGCTACAGGTTCATGGCTTGCCTTAAACATTTTTCTGGTGGATTTTGCCCCAAGACCAGTAAGAACAGAAGGGATGGCTTGCCAGTGCTGTTGTCACTCTAGCAAAAGCTTGTCCCTGCTGGCACAGCCTGCCTGAAGTGCCAGTAAGGGTTCACATGAGCAGGGAACTGATGTGCTGGCTGGAAGGGATGGGCCTGGGCCCTTGCTTGCTCCTTGCCCTGCATTCCTACTTCATCCTGCACACCAGTGCTAGCATATGCTGGGCTGCTCATTGAGCTGCCAAGGCTCAAACCAGCAGAAAAATACTCAGTGCCTTCTGGAGAGCAGGATTCAGCTGCCCAGAATTGTTTTCTATAACCCTCATGGATATCTGTAGGGGAGCTGGTGGCTACAGAGCAGGTTTGGGGGAAGTGGGACTGTCCCATCTCCCAGGACAGCTTTGCTGCAGGTGTGGCATGTGCCTTGTTCTGGTGTTTCTGCTGTTGGAGAGTGCAGAGTGGGTGCTTGGGGACATCAGCACCTCAGGCTGTCACAGCTCTGCCCCACCATGGCTGGCCAGAGGCCTAAGATAAAGAGAGTTTTTGAAAAAAACTGGAAAAAAAAAACTAGAAAAAAAAAAAAAGCCAAAACACTCTGGCTGTTCAAATCTCCAGAACGCAGGCGGTTCCTAAATTGGAGGTTTCAGTCTTTATCTTTTCAAGTCTGTGAAAATTAAGGTGACTGAACTTTCATAACAGCCCCCCCCATGTGTGTGACTGACCTGACAGCTCCCAATTTAGGGTGGTGAGGCTCTCTGCTTTAATTTCTGGGAAGCACAGAAGATAAAGTAGAAAGAATTGAAGCTATGCATTCTTTAGGCTACCTAAATGGAGGATGCTGATGGATAACAAAAACTTGCAGCCTTTCCTAGAGAAACCACTAAAAATGCAGTTAATGTTATATATTTTCAGAGGATTTATATGTCTGCATCAAGTTTAAATGTCAAAAAACTATTTGACAGTAAATGGGAAAAAAAAAAAAGTGAAAAATCTGAGCAATAACTCATGCTTTATGAAGCAAAGCAGCTACCTCCTGCCCAGTTTAAAAAGAAACTTCCTCTGTAGATAGGGTTTGATGAACAACATGCCTCTACAAGACGTAGAAAAAAGAAGCGTTAGAAGTTTGGTCTGCTCACAATAAGCAGAGGCAGTTACAGAAGACTGATGGTGCCCATTAAAAATGAGTAATTTCTGCAGGAAGAAATGGCCTCACCAGTGACTACAGCAAAGAAAAAGAGGTGCAAAAAGCAGAGCTCCAAACCAGACAAAACTAGGGGAGAGAATATATATGTTACACAGTCATGACCAGGAATCACTACCTGGAAATCCATAGGAAATAAATCATTTTTATGCAGCAGGTTTTACAGTAAAATTGCCTCTTTTCTAGTAACCAAGATGTTTGGTCCAAAGCAAGTTTTATTTTGAATAATCATGGAAAACAAAGTGATTCACTGTGGGCAAAGTGAAAGATGGGTAACAGTGATGACAGCAGGAGCAATGGTTGTTCTCACTCAGCTTGCACACAGACATTGTCAAAATCAAGTTTTTTCTTTGCACTCTTATGGATCAGAAGAGTTTGGGGTAATGAAGAATTGTAATTTTTGTACTGGAATAACAAAGACTAGACTTCTAGTCTCTGACCTGGTGCACAAGTGATGGGGCCAGGTAATGGTTCTGATACTGCTATTACATGGATTGGTGACTCCACCTCCAAACGCAGCACATTTAAATACTCACTGGTATCATATGGGTGAAGTTGGCATGCATTGAACTTCAATTTATTTTGCTTTTATTGCATCTTCTTAAAGCATGAATGGCTCCCTGGTACTCTCTAAAATATATGATGGTTTAATCTTCTGGTTGCTTATTTTTACCACTGTTTAGCTCATTTTCTCCTTGAGGGCTTATTATTGAGTTCTTCATTCAGTGACATCGTTGCCCTATTTTAATCAACGTTCTAGAGTTTAACATACGATGTTGCGTGTAAGGATGAGAACATCTACTTCATTCTTTTCACTCTAGTAATTTTTATATTACAGTGAACACCCTGATTAAACATTTATCTGGAAAAAGCCAGAATGAAAAGAAAACATAATTAAATATAGGAACTAAATATTGGATTCCTGACTTGAGGCTGAACTGATAAATGAATTTAAATATACATGGGAGGAAGAAAGCATTGTAAAACTCATCCAATATTGCATTTTAATGTTTTAGTCAACCAGATCTACAAAGCAAGCTGTCTATATCAACTACAGTAACTGCTAATTTTTGAAGGTCTTATTTAGAATCCACTTATTGTAATTGTGTAACACTAGAGTTCCTTGGCCTTTGAAAAAGGAAAAAGGAAGAATCATCTGCATTTAAAATTCAAGTAGCACCGATGCAGAAGAGTTGGGTATGGCATAGTTTGGTTTTCCTAGACAGATTTAAAAAACAAAGCAAACAAAAACCAGTAAAGGATTATACTTTATAAACAAGATTACTAAACATAACTCAGCCTGTGTCTCTCATACAAATTCTGGTGTCAGAGCAGACTTGCTTTTCAAAGCTGTGCGTATCTGCCCTCTCTGCATGTGTGCTCAGACTTCTTGGCACTCACAGTCCCTGATTCAGGAAGACAGATTTGACTTTCCTGTTGGACTAATTATAGCTCTTTAAAGAGATTAGTTAACCCTCCTTTTCCTACAGAGGGGTTTTATCAGGGAATCCCATGTCAGAGGGAGGCTGCAGAGAGGTACCTGCTGCTTGGGATGGCTCTCAGGGATCAACAGTGGCAGTGCAATGATGCTTGCTGCCAGTCTCATGTTGGCTGTGTCCTGGTGACCAAACTGTGTGTGCACAATGTAGTGCTTCCAGAACTACACTCTGAGCCTGGAAGTATGGCTGAATCCATGGCTCTGTGAGATACAGTTGCAAAAAAAAAAAAAAACCTTAAAAGGTTAAAAGGTTTTGGATATTAAAGTCAGTATGTATTTCTTCTGCTTTGTACTTAGCACAAAGTGTTTTTCATCTTCTATATCTATAGCACGGTAAAAGTGCCTATTCCTTACCTTCCTTCTTCCCTTCCTTTCTTGCTTCCTTCCTTCTATGGGTCTGAAAAATGGTTGGTTATGTCTCTGATGTGGTGCTGTCTGGTTAGATATGGGGTGTGTGTTGTCCTCTGGGGATATTGGGCAGCTGGCAGCTGTGGTGTTTGGTACCTGAGTGATGGACCCCATAAAGTGTGGGTGTTAGGGCTGCAGACCACCTCACCACTCTGCTGTCATTTCTGGACCAGTCCCATGGGGAGAAGGGGCGGGGAGGAGAATTTTCCCCCAACACTGCATTAATTATTGTGCCATCTGTGTGACTGAGGGCGTTGGTGGGATTTTTGCTGTGATACGAGACAACAGCGCTAGAAAGGGAACAATCACAGATCCAGTTTCTTTACTTGGGCTGTTTCATGACTAATTCCAGCTGCTTAGGAAGGAAGGGAAGACAAGTGCCTGGGCCACTCAGCTCTCCCTCAGGCTGGATTTTCAAAGCACAGGCCAGTGTGGGAACAAGCAGTGGTGCCCAAGGAGTCCAGATGAGGGTAACAGAAATAAAGCGTTATCTTGGCAGTAGGAACCGTGTGTGCATGAGTATTCCCTGAAGAAATTCATCTTTATTTCTTCAGTGCCTGGGTCTTCTCCTCTGGCTTTTAGCTGTGATTTACACAGCTGGGCTCTCAACTCCCACAGGTTCCTCTGATGTAACTGGGATGCTCTGTGTCCATGTAGGATGAGGTGCCTGAACAATTTGGAGTTTTCTGTCCCTCACCCTCCTTTTCTACCCTGTCTACAGTGCCTGAGCTGTGAAACTCCCCTGTAGTGGATTCTGCTTCATTGATATGGGTGTGGTTTCCAGTCATTGATGTCGTGTCCTGTTGGTGCCCTGATGGACAGCCTTTAAGGAGAAGTGTTTTAAGTATGTACATTTGCATCTTTGTTTTTGCAACCCGATTCAGGCTAGGTGACATTTTTCATACAGCCTTGACTTGGTTTTATGGCACCTACCTTAGAGAAAGGGGCTGGTGCTGATGTTCACAGCCTCAACCCTTGCTCCCATATAAGAAAGAAGAAAACTGGGAGTGAGAATGTACAATTCATTGCAGAGAGCAAGGGCAAACAAGGATTTTGAAATTCTTGCTTTCTGAATGAATGGTGGGAATGCAGCTGTGACCCCAGTGCTGTGATGCCATGCAGGTTTATGAATGCCAGGTTCTCTGTTAATGTAAATGCCTTTTGTGGGTGGAACAGGATGACAAGGAGAGCACAAACATTTTTTTCTTGCTTCTTGTAATTCCATTTGTTAAGGTGCTGGGAGTTCATTTACAGATCTTATCGCCAAATCTTCTATAAATGCCAATTAACTTAGGAAATTTAATAATGCTGTCACTCACCAAAAAATATTGGAGAAACATTTTCAGTACTTTGCAAATGTTGAAAGCATAAAACCTGAAAATACCTGAAAGGAGAATGAGTCCTGTAACAATTTTATACATGCTTCTCTGTGCTTGTTTCTTGGTCTGTAAAGCTGGGATCTGCCCTTATGAAGGTCTTTGAGGGGTGAAAAAATGTTTCTATCTCCAGCTGCAAAGTGTGGTGGCTCTGAGCCCCAGTTTGGAAAAGGGAGATGTGGCAGTTCAGGTGGCTTCTGCTGGCATGCTGAACTATTGCAAGGGAGATCTTCAGTATGCAGTGAGTATTCAAACCAACTCAGTAGCTCAGGCTGGTAGGTCTATGCCTGGAAGAAACAAGTCATGGGTCATTTTTTGTGTTAGGAGATGTGTTTAGAGCACCTGCAAATTTGCCATTCTTTGTAGATGTATTTTTTTTGCTATGTGCAGTCCTGACAGGTTTCTGCTGCCTGTCTAGCTTGTCACAAAGGGCAGTGAGTGCTTTATTTAGTTTGAAGGCAGTGGCACACACATTTACCAGACACATTTACCAGCACCAATATGACTTTTGTCACTTTTCAAAATGAGCAGTGGAGCTAAGTAAGGGCAGGATGTGCCTGTGCCTCGATGAGCCAGCTGGGGATGGACAGCTTGGGGGGAAGTGCTTCCTAACTCCTCTGCTCAGCTGCTGTAGCACTTATTGGATATAAAACATGGTCTGAGATACCTGCAAAGGCTTTGGCAGGACAAAATAGCAGAAGTGTGAATCTGCTCATTTCTTCTGATTTATGGATTTCGTTGTAGTTGCCAGTGTCACCTTAGTGGAAGTTTGTAAATGCAGCACTTCACTTGCCTGTCAGCTTTAATCGACTTCAGGTCAATTCCAGTCTGCTGTAAACCAGCAAAATTACCCCTTATAGGCTTCAGGAACCTCTAGATTGTACAGTGGGGGGTTTTTCCCCTCATCATGCAAAAGGACTTGTCATTTGTTCATGCTTCCAGAACATCTTAATTACATTTTAAACACGTGAGGATGTTTGAGCAGCAGTATTTGTGAGAAGTGATTAGGAGAAACGACTGTGAGAACTGCCTTTCTGACTATGAGAATAAAATTTCTTACCAAATTTTCTTTAGAAAATAGTGCAAATTAGAGACTCTAAAATACCCTCCAAGCAGAGGTGTGCAGAGACATCACCATCATAGGGCAAGCTTCAGGCACTACTAGAAGACTGTAATTCAGGGTGTAATTCTCAACTTTTTAGAAGCACAGTTTTAAAATCACTGTGGAGTGCTTTGAAGTGAAGTGATCATTCTGGGTGCTGGATACCATTGTTTTTGTAAACCCGTCCTTGACGGCTCTAAGAGTTTGCTTATGTTTTAAAGCTATGTGATCTTTAATATATAAATTTCTTAATCTCCTTTTCATTATGTTATTCCTGAATTACCAGTTGAGACTTGTGGGCACAGCACTAGGAAAACTGCTTTACCTGCACGACAGGCCATGAATTTTTTTGTTTTTTTGAGCTGAGCTATGTGACAGCTCTTCACAAAGGCATGCAAACTGAGTCATGTTTCATGATAACAGCGAGAGAGCATCTCACTGTCAGCCTTGAGTCACAGTGCATTGCTGCTGCTGGCACAAATAATAATTTATGGTACACATTCGCTAGGCAGGACAGGTCTGAGTTCAGGCTGTGCACATGGTGAGCTTTCCTTACACTCTGCACTTCAGGACTTGGTTTTCAGTAGCCCTAAACCTGACTGTTCTATTTTTGTCCAAGTATAATTCTTCATAATTAAAAAACCCTAATTTTGTTGCAGTGAGCCAGTAGTCTATCCTTCATTTTTCCAGTTAATGCTGCTGTATCAGATGCAAAGGATGAATCCTTTTCAAGGGACTTTACTCTGGAAAGGTGGAGGCTGTGTCCCTGAGTCTGTAGCCAGGAGGGAAGCTGCAGAGGACACGGCTCAGAGAGTTTGTGTGTTTGGATAGCTACAAGCTCTCATGCTTGTATTTATTCCTCTTTACTTTCTAATGTCTGTTACTGACTTATCTTTAGCAACATTGATGATTCTTTCCCACAAAATCGTAGCTTCCTGGGCCTCTTCCCCTCCTGTGCCATCCTAGCCTTCAGGAAGCTCAGCAGGAAGGAGTTTGACATCCAGTAAAGTAATTCTTCGCTATGAGCGTGGTTGAGGCCCTGGCACAGGTTGCTCTGAGAAGCTGTGGATGCCCCATCCCTGGAAGTGTTCAGGGCCAGGTTGGATGTTGGTCTAGTGAAAGGCGTCCCTGCCTATGGTAGGGGGTTGGAACAAGATGATCTTTCAGGTCCTTTCCAATCCAAACCATTCTGTTATTCTATCATTCTGTATTAATTGCTGGGACAGAAACTTGGTCAATAAGAAAGGCATGGCAGTTTGTGGAGATGGAAAATCATAGGATTTGCACAGCAAAGGATGTGTTGGCTTGGGATTGAGGCTAACTGCACATATCCAGACTGAGTTGAGTGTGGTTGGAGGCTGGTGAGTGACGTCCTCCCATGATTTACTTCCCCCCTTATCTCTGTTAAACACTGCTTAGCAAACTCAGGGTGCCCTGCAGCCAACTTATGCTCTGTTAATACAGAAAGCTGAATGAAAGCTGGAGGCAGGTAGCACTCCAGTGAAAAACTGCAAAAAGGCTGGCATGTTATCAGTTGTTGCTTCCTACAAGAGCAAGCTGCGTTGTATGGTTCTATTATCTAAACTGAGCAGGCTGGTGGGGCTGGGTGCAGCCATTTAGAAATGTGATTTGTGTTTTTCTTTCTTCTCAGAAATCAGCCTAAAGTATTTCCTGGGGCTTTTCTCAGAATCTGTGTCAGTGCAGCAAGTTAACTGGAGGCAGCTCTGTCTCAGGAAAGTAGAAATTTAGCATGGTGACACTAATGTCTTTATAAAATGACCTAGATTAGAAATGTCTTGTTCTTGGTTTGCAGAATTCTGTTCAAATATTTAATACGACTCGGAGACGTTGTTGTTTTTTTTCCTTCCTGTAGAGACAGAAATAAAATTACTTAGAATGATTTTAGGATCCAAACAGTTTCAGCAATGAGAATTCTAGTTCAGGAACTAGAATTAGAATACATCAGACACATGTAGTCTGCCCCCCTGGTCTACATACTGCTGTGGCATGAATAGGGATGAGAAATTTCCTGTGTTTTGTCTGCTGCTTATGCCTGTATGGCTTTCACAATCTGAATTTTACAAGATATCCAGCTTAAAAGTTAGAAGTCAGAATTAGGTTATAAATGAGGCAGTTGAAATTCCAGTTGGCCTCAAAGCATGTAGGTAACTTCCTTCTGAAGCCTGGAGGGGCAGGACCAGTGCAGTCCCAGTTTTGGCCAGTCAGATCTGAAGTCCAGACCACAGAGCTGGCTAATCCAAAGCAGGAGGGCAGGGACCAGGGGTGGCTTGTCCTCACCAGGAAGAATTTGCTGCTTTTCCCTCCCCTCTCTCTGGTTCCTTCCTCAAGATTCTGCATGTGTTTAAAGAACCTGAAATAATTTGTACAGGCGTATGACTGGGATGGAGAAAGGTATATCCACCTTTTTTGTTAACATCACCATTTCCCCCATGGTTTAAAGCTCTCTACCAACCATCATTTTAGCTCAGTGCACTGGGACTGGATTGCCTTTGGGCAGGTCCCTTTTATGGTGGTGTTTCAGTTGGTCTGTGAGATGTTGCAGATAATGTAGAGAAGCTGTCATCTACTCCTCTTGCCCCAGAGGGGGAGGGATTCTGGACCCTACATAAAGTGGCTGCAAGCGGAAGAGTCCTGGACTTCCCCATGCAAAAGCCTTAGTGAAAGCAGCATGACAGACTTTTGGGAACAGCTTACTTCCTTTTTTTAGTTTCCTTCTTGAGTTTTTTGGGGTTTTTTTAACTCCTTGCAATCATGGTGACTTAAGATGGTGAGGTGGCACAACCCTTCCCACCCCTCTGAAAACTTCTCCATCCCTCGGAAAGATCAAATAACTTCATATTTTTGGGATTTTTAAAAGCCCCAAGCACAAAGCTATCAGTCTCTTAGCTTAGTTTGAAAGTTTCTGCCATCAACTTAGATGTGAGCGGTATCAGGTGGCCCTTAAATGCATATTGTTTATCTTGTGTAAAATACAAGGTCTGTGACACAGCAAGACTGTGCTTTTCTATATTTTTTTCTGAAGTGTTGGGGTGAGCTGCATCCACCAATGAATCAAGATATGAAGAGGTCTTGAATTAGAATTGTCACCGTAAATAACAGGAGAGAGCTTTTCAAGGACTGAGAGGAGGCTGTGAGACACAGAGAGATTTGCTTTGTTTAGCAGAGCAGAGGGGCAGGGTAGTCTGAGAGTGGTTAAACCATGCAGCAAAATAGGACAGTGGTTTACCAAACCAGTTCCTTGCAAAAGAGTTGAGTAAGTGAAGGGCTAAGCCTGGGCTTAGTTTAGATGCTCTCAGCTTCTGATGCATTACTTGAGTCACTTGTAAAAAACCATGAAAATTAGTGGAGATGGTTACCAATTTAGTTCTGCAGGCTCTGTTTTGTAATGTACAGGGGATTTAGAAGGAAAACTGTTAGGTCTACACCTGCTTCTGCTGGAGTTCATGTGTGGGGTTCATATCCAGTAGCACAATTCCAGAAAGTCATCCCCTTTTCCAAGAGGCCATCTGGGATATCTAGTGGCAGTATAGACATGTTCCCCGAGCTCTTCCTCAAACATCCTCCTCTCCGATGGGCAGAACGATTGGAAGGGCTCCCTGTCAAAAGGAAGTGTTCAAATACCACAGGCATCCACAGTGGTGTGGCCAAAGTGGGTGGCCAAGGAATCGCAGAAGAATGGCAAAGTCAGATTGGGAAATCCTCTGGTTTGTTTTGGCTTTATCATTTAGCTAGGTTACTGTAATTCAGCTTTCCGGATCTCATTAGGCAGTTGATCAAGCTGTCACCAGCTCTTTCTGCAGTTGTCATTAGAGAGGTGGAGAATAATGCCCTGCTTAACAGCACAGACAAAAATGAGTGTTTAGCACATTGCCAGTGCCCTGACAAGCAGCAGTTACATGTGGTAGCTGATTAAGGGGTGTTTTGTAGTAAGGTCACATATTTGCTGGGCTAAATTTGACAAAACTAATACATGGCTATTCATGAAAGGACAGAGTGTCTGTGTTTAGGGACTCAAGATACAGATTAGTTGTTTTTTAATATAAAAACTGTTTAAAAAAAGCCCCAACTAATTATTTTTTAGAAAGCTTAGGTGCTCTTTTTTGCAAGCATTTCTTTTGGTATCAGGCTCATGGTGCATGACAACACCACAGAATAGTAAGCTTTTTGCTATTGAAGTGGAATAGTTCACAGAAAATAAATGAGAAGCTGAAGTGTTAAGCTATGCAAGTCTATTTAACTTTCAGCCTTAATAAGCTATGGCTCTCCAGCAAAATTAAAAATGGGGTTTGGATTACAGATGGCAGCTACGGTTTGGGCTTTAAAAGGCATTTTTAAAAACTGTCTTCTTTTATTTCCCCTCTCTGGTTTTTCTGAGCACTTTGTTTTGCAGAGGGCTGTCTGAAGTGGACAGCCCTCTTTCCCTCTCCTGTGTTCCCTTTTGTTCACTGGATGATTCTTTGTCCTCCTCTGCTGCAAAGAGGCTCTAATGAAACTGCTCAGGAATGAGGGGCACTTGCCTTTACTTTGCTGGGACCCTCCCTCTGTGGCTGAGCTCCCCCAGGCTGAGCCTTTGTCCCTGGAAAAGGAAGCCCCATTTGGGCGATGGTTATCCCAGAGCAGAGGGGTCAGTGTGTCTGGATGTGACATGGACAGAGAGGGTCTCTAACACAGCTGGGCTGTGTCTGACTGCCAACCTCACCGCTTGGTTTGTGTGACAGGAGCTGGGAGTAAGCATGGGGAGACAGCTGTATGCACAAAATCAGTTAATGCTGGGAGCTGGGATGCTGAGCCCTTGTCTTCCCTTCCTTTTCAATGCTGAAGGCTTTCAGCAGGAGATTGTGACCATGGCTGGAAGCTCCTTGAGACAAAATGGAGTGAGGAAGATTTGCATGCCACTTCCTCAGCCTGTGAGAATGCACACGCTTACCCTTCTGCCTGCTGCTGCACATGCAAAGTCAGCTTTTCTCAGATGTGGGGAGGTATCTGATGCATGGGATTGAGTGTGATGAAGGTTAGGCTCACACTGAGTCTCAATACTGTGACAGTGGTCTCAGAGACATCTTACAGGCTTTTCAGAGGGTATCCAGACAAAGCTGTTCATAACATGCAATGGTAACTTGTTGGAAGAAAGAGTGTAATAGCTCATTATAACTCTCCAGCTCATCTCTCTGTTTAATTTGTGTCTGTACAAAGTAATTTTGACACTGCTGGATTTGTCATAGTCAGATGCAACATGCTCTGAAGATACTGCATTGTTTTCTGAAGTGAAGACAATTTTGAAACCTTTTAAAATTTCCATTTAATTTCTTTGGCCTGGCTGTCTGACTTTGCACTCATCAGCAAAGCTTGATTTTTTTTTTTTTTTTTAAATTTTTTTTTCCTGTCAGCTTCAATAATTTGGTTGAGGTTGAGATTGAGGATATTATCAGGATATGTTGAATCAAGCTAACTTTGCTAATCTGTTCCAGATTCAAAACAGAGGTAAAACATCTGCTTTGATTGTTGAGCAGAGCTCCATGCCAACTGTAGCATGTCTAATGTAAAGAAAGAGATGAAGTGGTGTTATGAACTGATCTTCATGTTCACACGTAGTTACTCTGCTATTAATGGAAATAACCCTGTCATCGGCCTCAGTAGTTAAACAATTTTAATCTGAATTTTATATCAGCTATGCAGAAAGCAAATATCAGTGACTAAAATCTGCAAAGGATTTTAGTGTTTTATGAAAACAGTGATAACCAACTGTGATGCTCTTCTCAGCACTGTGAGCTCCATGACCTCTAAGAGAAATCAGGAAACATCAACATTAGTCTTTAAAGTATATTTGATTCTGCCCATGTAGGAGATGGTGAGTTGGGAGATTTTCTGAGTTGTTCTGGAGCTGGCAGGAGGGTGGCTGTGGGGGTGGCAGTTGCTGACCAGAGGAATGAGCGGTGCTGTGGTGTGTAGGAGACAGGCAGTGGTGAGGCTGTGTGTGTGATGGGCAGCACAAGGGGAACCTGAGCAACATGCGCTTGTAATACAATGGTAAGACCAAGATATTTCGGGTTTGCTCAAGTTCCTAAAATGTTTTCTCCCTTCCTGATGTTGTTTTCATGATTATGGAGGTTTGCTATTGTCTGAGGTTTGGTTTAGATACCCATGACAGCAGGACCTTGAAAGTGTTGCAGGTCACTGTTAAGAGGAAGGTGAGGTTTAGGAACATGTGAGATTGTGACTGCAAAATGTATCTGTCCTTAACAGAAACTCTGTGTGTGAGCTCATGTGAAAAAAAACCCATAGCTAAAATTACCTTCTGATGAGTGAACGAGATGGGATCTGAAATTCTGCTGGAGCCCTGCCATGTGTTGATGTACTTCTACCCAAACGCACTAGAGTCCCCTTGAACTTTTGGAAATGTATATTTTTATTGATTTCTGCTGTAGCTTATCCTTTTTGCATTAACCTTTATCTTCATGTAAGTGTGGTATGAATTTTGTTTGGCTTCCTTTGCTTTCATATTCAATCCTTTGCCTTATGAAGCCTGCAGAAAAGAATACCTTTGACTTCCAGTGATTGTTGGACTAGATCTATTTTTGAAATGCAGTCTTCTGCAGTTCACGGTTTGTAACTCAGCCAAATTGGTAACCAGTGGCCTGGTTTGTGTTGCCCTTAATGGGGCAGAGATGCATCCTCCTGCAGCCATTCAAACTCTGTATGTCTTGGATGTGGAAAACAGATGATTTCTTTTAGTAACAACCTTTTATGTATTGCAAATAGTTCTCATGTTTCCTTTAAATTGTCTTCTGTGTATGCTGCCCAGCTCCGATCTGTTTAGATTTTCCCTGTAAATGATGTTTTAGAGCTCCATTTTGGTCTTCAAGTGGAGTGGTGCCCTAAACTGAATGTCTGACTCCAGCCACAGCCTAAGCAGCGCTGAGCAGTGTGGAAGGACTACTCTGTGCTTTGCAAGTCGTAATCCTATTTTAAGCCTCTTCCTCTTTCAGAATGTTGTTCAGTTACATTCAGTTAGTAACTGCAGTCCCAAATTCTTTCTCACACAGAACTGCTGTGTAACAGCCCTGGATTCCTCACTAACAGGCACGCTGTGTTCTCCTCCGTACTGAGCAGTGTCCTACTCTGCCTCCAGCCTAGCTGTTTGTATAATTTGTCAAGGTGGTTATAAATTCTGATCTTGCCCTCCAACGTTCGTGTGTAGTCTCTCGTAGTTCTGAAGTATCTGCAAATTTATTATGGTACTCTCTGTTTCGTAGCTGCCTCCTTTGTGCGTACAGTAATATAAAACAGACCCCTTCAGCCAGCAGAAGTCCTGGTCTTACCAAGTAAGATGTTACAGGATCAGATGCTGCTTTATAATTCTCTAAATCAGGACTAATTTTCTAAAAATGAAGGGGTTTTTATTAGTGTGTGTGATGAGTATCAATGCATGCTGCATAGATCAGATAGAGCACTTAATTACAGATGGACTGGACTATTACTCTGTCCTGCTGAGTGTCCGGGCTGCCAAATGAAAGGCAGGTCTTGCTGCGCTGCTGCACTGGAGGAGGACTGTGGAAAGGTTTTTTTTAAGCCAGCTGCAGTGTGTGTAGCAGCTCTTGCACACACTTGCTTTGGCAAGGAAGAAGGGTAAGTCATGGTTTCGTAAGTGATAAACCCGAGGAAGATGAACTTGCAGCGTTTCCGTTTCATTTTTTTCTGTTTATGCTTGGTTGGCATTGCTGCTGGTAGAGTTGGGTGAGGGCAGGATATCAGCAGTCTGCAGAGGATGTAGGCTGAATGGAGGAGATGTCTCAGGTTAAGTTGACCAGCTGCATGAACCCCTTCAGCCCTCAGAGCGTTCCCCCCTCCACACAGATTTCTCTCTCTTGTGGAATTTAACACCTAAACAATTGGTTAAAAAAAAAAATTGCTTGAAATGTGTTTGAAGACAACTGAGCAGGAAATGAAGCTTTTGGCAGGGCTAGTGTTTTTCAAGTGAGTTTCTCCCCTAACTGCTTTATTCTGAAATCTCCAGCGAGGAGCAGACGTGTCACAGGGGTTGCTGTTGCTCTGTTCTGCTGCCGGCGGTTTCATTTCTCTTGAGGTTCATAACCCCTCGCTGCCTTGGCCTCCTCTCAGCTGTGCTTCTGGTGGGGACAGAGTGCAGGGCCCTTGGAAGGCAGGTGGTGTAACATGGCACAGGGCCTCTCCCTTGGGAGATGGCTTCAGCTGATCTACGCCAGCTGGAATTTATGCCCCCAGAGACTTTGCTCTCTGCTCGTGTTCAGAGGCACTGCCTTGGTGCCAGGACTTCTTCCCTGCTTCTGACTAAATGATTGATGGATTCTGGGGGAGGGGGAAGAAAAAGACAAAAGCTCTAGGAAACAAAATATAGATATGACAAGAAGTGCTCAAATGGATAAGTGGTGCAGCACATGCTGCTGAGAACGTATAAAAGGAATTGGATCCTTTTTTTGGTGCTGCCATTACAATTCCATGCCTGTTATTTAGTGGTGTCACTGATATGTCTGTTGTGAGATATTACACAACACACAGTTTGTATCAAGACAAAATCCCAAGAAACTTGGAGCAAACAAATTCAGGAGGACAAGAAAAATTCGGAGTACTATTAGATTGATTATCCTCAATCTTTGTAGATATTTCAACAAATCTTATTATGCTGTCTGTGACAGACTTTTTTCGACTAAAATGGGTAACAAATGCTGGTGAATATAACGAATGTTATGCTACTATGTTTATTTTTGTCTCCTTTAAAAAAGCTGTCTTATTTTAACTAGTCTGCATTGTGCTGAGTCTTTGTCTCCACTTGATTAATGTAACCTCAGGGTAATATTTCCTAACTAATTTTCTGATCTGATCTGGAGGCGCTTAAAAAACCCCCTAGTCCCAAATGCCAAAAATCAAACCAAACCCTAGCACGTAAATCAAGAGCAGTGGACAGCCTGCAGTAATGAGAATGAAAGAAAGGACACTGGGCAAGCTGAATTAAACAGTCTGAGCTCTTTTCCTTTTTAGAAGTGATCTAAATTTAACAGGCCAGG
Source organism: Drymodes brunneopygia (assembly GCA_013400955.1). Lineage (NCBI taxonomy): Eukaryota > Metazoa > Chordata > Aves > Passeriformes > Petroicidae > Drymodes > Drymodes brunneopygia. The sequence continues at coordinate 77,522 of VZTZ01014947.1, read as the reverse complement.
AGTTATTTTGGTGCCTTTAATGGATAAGATCAATGAAACATAGGCAGCTTGCAGCACTTCAAGTGTGCAGAGGAATTCCAGGAACGGCAGGATGTAACCTTCACTTCACCTGGAAACAAGTAATTCTTGGGGCAGTTGATAGGCTTCCTAATGAAAAGTGGGAGGCAGCCAAAATGCGGAGCCAAGCTAACACCAGAAATAGATCTGCCAGAGGCTTGTTTTGCACTGTCTAGAATGGCATATCACAAATTGTGCGAACAGAAATACCGGGCTGGGTCCAGCATTGCACAAGCAGGGTCAATCCTGACTATTTTCCTTTTAAAGTATCATGGAAGCTTGACTAAATGAATGTCGTGCTAAAGTTTCAGCTGCCTCAATATGTTGTTTTCTTTCTTTCTTTCTCACTTGCTCAAAATGCAAGTGTTTATTTGATAGTGTGTATTTGTCATAAAAAGTCTTCAAGTGTGCATCACCCAAGAACTCCAGCTCCCTTGTTCCAGCAGCATGGAAATGGGGCAGCAGAGAGAGAAAGAGAGGAAGATTTAAATCTCTAGGAGAAGGCAAGTAGGAGAGGGGAAAGGGCTGAGCACAGAGAGGACCATGCAGGGGATGGTGGGGAGACAGGGGTTTAGCTGGTTTATTCTTGTTACTTCACAAGGTGTGTGCTTCTGGGAAAGTGTACTTAAGTGTAGTCTGGTTTGCACATCACTTACTAAATGATTATTTGTGATTATGTTTAATTATAGAATCAGATCTATTGTCTTCTCTGTCTGGCCGGAGACAGGGAGTTTTGTGGGTGGGGTGTAAGCAAAAGCCATCAGGGCCTTGCTGAGTGGGAGCAGAGAGCCAGAAGCCTGTGGGAGCACAGCCTGGATTTCCAATCCCAAGCCCATTTTGTTTTTGCAAAGGCTTAGCTGTATTGGAGGGGAAATCATTTAAGAGCAGGTGGTGCAGGATGTGTTGTGACAGCCCTGCTCCCTTCTCAGGGTTGAGCCATGCTCTAAGCAGTTCAGGTTGTTCTTTTCCAAACCCAGTGTAAGCAGTGTTCAAAACAAGATCCCTAATGGAAGGTGTGTGTCAGCTTATCATCAGACATCTCTACTGTTACTACTTCAGCCCTTTTCCAGTGATCATACTTTTCCCTTCCTCCTTCATTACAACTATTAGGGAACTTGGAGTTTTGGGAAATATACTTGTTCACCTAAAGCTGAGGGTGTGTTTTTTCCCATCCAGAAGATGCAGAAGGGTGTTTTGGTAGACTGTAATTCCAGCTCTGAGCCTGGTCAGTACTGGATACCAGGCACCCAGCTGAATTCAGCCAGAGGGATGGGATGCAGGTTCTCCCCTGGGCCATGCTTGCCCCAAGGCTTTGCAGTCTGCACCAGCTGCTGGGCTGTCCAGTAGGGTAAGGCTGGAGCAGCTCTGTTTCTGTAGCTCTTTGTGGTTGTCATGTAGTTAGCGATGTACACCAGCCATTAAACTCAGGTTTTTGTAATGTTACCAGCAATGGCAATACCGGCTGATCGTGTTAGGATCACTGCATTCCAACTAATTCTGCACCGAATATTTCTGTAAATGTTCAAGTCTGTTCGTGAAGCCACTGTGGGAAAGGCTGAGTGCATGCCTGCGTGGAGCTACCTATGGACCATGTTAGCATTGCTGAAATTATTCAGACATTTGTGAACAATTACTTAGGAACCACCTCTGCCTTCCTGAGAGGGGAAAAGGCACCAAGCACACTGAGCATTGTTCGTACCACTCTAATTGTCCTTGCAGACATCCTCTCCTGATGCCCTGGGTGCCATTCAGTGTCCCTTAGGGTTAGACCATACTGGGAGCCACAGGTGTGCACTGGGATATTTTCCATTTGGTCACTGAGCATTGTTTGTATTTTGATGAAGTTGCCATTCATCATTTGAATGGGAAGTGTTGGAGAGACAGGCTTTTGGCTGTGGGTTTATGCTGTCCAGGCAAATGCAGACACTCCCCTCCAGCACTTCTTTCTTTGAAAGGTTAGGTGCAAAGTTGCTATTGAAGCTCAACATATGCTCTATTTAGAGTTAATATATCATTTTTTACCTGTTCTCAGGAGAGCATAACAGCAAATGAAACTCCACTGCTCCTGTGTGCTCTGTGCCATTGATGTGAAGTCCGTTTTATGGTCTGAAGGACAAGCACAGCCTGAGGCTTTGGAGAAGCTGTTAAAAATGACATGGATAGAAATGGGGGCCATTACAGGAAAAAACAACTCTTCTTGCAATAAAACTTAAATGCCCATTACATCCCTCTAAGCAACTTAGAGCACAGCATGGCAGCAAGTTAGAAAGCCATTGGTCCAGGGAAAGTTGCATCCTTTAAATGCTGGCCTAAAAACAACACAAAGATCTCTCAGCTTGGAAGTGGTGCTGTCATGCAAAGGGTTTATTTTTAGTTTTGGGAGTGTTGACTTGTGTTTTTTTGAATACCTCTGTGTGTCATATAAATTTGTTGGTCCTTGAGCATTGAAACGCACTGGAACAAATTGAAATAAATAGCAATGTGTAGGCATTCATGCTGTTCTTGCTGCAGAGGATTGATGTGCAACCCTTAAATCACTAGGCTAGTCTGCAATAAGTGGAAGGACATAATAAGATAGAATTAAATGAATTGAAAAAATTTTTTCTCTGCCGTGTTAGAAATGTTGCAGCGTACAGAGTATTTATTGATCTGTTCAGGGTAAATGTCCTAAGTACATTTTCTCACTTAACAATGCTGTTAGTTTGTCACAGTGCTTCCAAGGAACCAGTACATCCAATTTACAGATTTGATTCTCTCCATTGGCCTTTCAGTAGCTTGGTCAAGTATTCCTTAAGAGTTGCTTAGTAAAAATCTGTAATTGCTCTGGAACACCTCTTAGTAGCTATCCAAGGGTGTTCTTCTCCAAATACCAGCTCTGTGGAAGTACTTCGCTGTCAGAATTCAGTATATAGAAATTCCTACAACAGGATTGCACTCTTTGAATTAATAGAGAGCAAACTACTTATTATCTTTACCCAGCAATGCATTCCTAAAACACAGTAAAAGGCTAACCCCTGATGCAAGGGTAATAGAGGGAGAAAGCCCTCAACTGAAATTAGGAAGAGGAGCAGCCTTTTTGCTTTGACCAATGGAAGGAAACAGATGTATGTGATGTGACATTGCAGACAACTTTGTAATCTTGATTAGTGGGAGTACCTTCAGAAAAGGAAGAGGTGTTTGGCAAAACACTGTCAGAATCAATACCACTTTGAAATGATTGTGTGTCTTGCTACATTGCCTTGCTACTTACATGAATACACGGACATATCCAAGTGTTTAGTCCAGGAACTTGATATAATGCAATTAGAACTAATAAAGGATCAAAATACAGCTTCTTTTCACTCTCAGGAACAAATGGTAGTCTGTCAGATCAAATGGGCATGGGAGCTGATCATCCTTTCCCTATCTGCCTGTCTCCTGTCAAACAAAAATCTGGCTTAAGTATGTCCTTGTTAGTGAGTCAGGATGTCTGAAATCAAGGTAAAATGTTCAGTATAGGTCACAGTTACTCGTTACTCACCAATAATACCAAATGGTTTGCTAGGAGATTCACACCTGCTTTGGACATGGTAATTAAAATGATACCTGAGACAGTCCACTTAAATGCTTCATGTCATCTGGAGTTAGAGACTTGCCAATGCCCCTTGGTAACAGTCAGACCTACGGAGGAGAATTTCCCAATGTCAGACGTCTTCTTTTGGATGTGGCTCTGTGAATCCAGCTGAGCCACAGGACATTCTTCCATGTGGGTTTAAGCTCTGTTGCTGAAATAACCATTGTGCTTTTAGTTCAATAAGTTAATTTAACCTCGTGGGTTGAAGTCCAGCTTATGCCTGCCCTGCATTCAGTAAAGATAGCAATATGTTGCAACACTGGAAGGTGTCTGCAGACGCAATTTTATTTTTACTAAAATGCTTGTTACAGCACAAAGTAAAGATAAGTTGATAAGTTTCATACTTATTGTAGTAATTCTGTAGAAAAAGTAGTATGGAAAGATTTCTGTTAGCTGCTGTAGTTTATTTTCAGAAAAAAATGTGAACACTCCCAGCTGAAATTCTCTTTAAGAATTTGGAAGCTACAGAGAGCTGAGCTGATGAAACAGTTGTTCATCATTCCAAAACCCTGCACCCTTGCTTAATTCTAATAATAGTTATACATAATCTGCTCTGTGCTCATGCTTTTTTCCCCTTCATTATAAAAGTTTAGCAACTTCTGAATTTGAAGACTTTAAAAGCAAAATATTTCTGTTAATGAAATAACCCATTAATGATGTCAGAAGTTTTAGAAATTATTTCCAAAAATATACTATCCTTTGATAATTAGGAAGGATCATTATCTACCCTTGAATAATTAAAATTAAAAAAAAAAACTATTTGAAGTCATTCATGCATGAAGATGGTTATCAGTGAAGACCAAAAAAGTAATCTGTTCAGGTCACTGGGCATCCATCATCAATGTGTATGTAACTGCACAAGCCCTGTTCCATCCCTGGCAGCTGCTGAATGGAGCAATACTTTTTCCACTGTGCTGATGGATGTGGATGCGTCTTCTCAGCTCTGACCTCAAACTGCAGCAAGAAGTTCTACACTGCAGCGTAGTTCTGACATGTATTTCCTGGACAAGTCATTGTACATGACTGCAGGTCTTGCACAGAAATGGGTCTCAATATGTAATAAAATTGCCTCAACAATAATACATTCTCATTTCAAAATTAATTCGTTTGGAAATAAAGTGAAATAATGACATAGTGAATTAGAAAAATGGTCAGCTGCAGCAGGCTGCACAGCAGTGACTCAAGATGGTTATTAACCTATACTGGTTTTATCTCTTCTTTCCAGTTTGCAGGCTCTGATCATTCTCCATTTTCTCTGTCTCCTGCTGCTACAACTAGCAGAGATAGATTTTATCGTAATTAATTTATAAAAATTAAATCTTACAGGGGAAAAAGGTCTGAAGGATGAGGCCTTTGAAATGGGTATATGGCAACTTTCTCCTGCCAGCAAAGGTTTCGTGTATCAGTGGTGGGAGTTATAACCTGCTCCAGAGGCGTGGTAAACACTGGGGCTTGATCTAAGGAACTGCAGGTGGATGTGACCATGGTATGGTTAAAAATTGAGATGAGGATCTACTCTGTGTTACAGGTATAAAGAATATTATTCTCAATCTGCTTTCTGTGTTAAGTAACTGATGCTAATTAGAAAGGTCAAACATTTCCTGTAAAACCAAGTGTCTGATTCAGCTTTCTGGCAGAGAGAAGAAGGGTCAAAGTGTCTTACTGTAGACCTTTTTTTTTAATGTAATGATACATAGTACTTAACTCCCTCCTTTTTTAAAAGAAAAACATTGCCTGTTTTTTGTTTGTTTTTTTTTTTTAATCTAAAAGATCTGAATTTTGAGTTTTTTTCTCTTTTTCTCTTACCTCTATCTGAAGTCTCAGTTTAAATGTCACCAGAGTCTGGCTGATACTTTTCATTGGGTTCTGGGCATACCTGCAAACGGGTTCAGGGAATAATCTAAGATGCTGGGGGTATTTGTTAATTGGCTATTGGATTGTGTTGTCATTCAGCTTGAAATTGAGGAGTTCTCTGCATTCCTGTTAATATTTTTTTAAAATTTAGATATTATGATAAATGCACATGAAGTGCAAATACTTTGGTGTGAGCATAGTAATTTCATAAACATTCACTGATTCTTCATAGCTCTTAGTTTTAGGAGGGAAGGGAACAGACTTGGGTCTGGTGTTTGCATCCTCTAGTGGGGAATATTCTCTGCCCATTCTGGCATGGGCTGGGAAGGAAGCATGCTAAATGGTTCAAGTGAAATGCAAGTTTTTTCCTTTCTTGTTCAAACATCCACTACAATATGTAAGATGTAGACAGTTGTGATGAAAGATGCTGCTTTAGTCCTTTTCACTTTTGGAGGAGTGGCAAGAATGAAATTCCAGTATGAATGTTTGTCAAGGACATAAGGGATTAATACGTCTTAAAATAGACATCATTAACTTAGAAATGTATTTTCCACATTTGAATAAGAAAAGATAGGGAGGAAATGGTGTTTTCTTTGTTCTTTCAGAAAAATGGTGAGTTTCAAGATAGCCTGTTTACATGAAAGTTAAATTCTGTCGAATCTCTAGAAGTGTTGTGGTTTTATGTGCTTAAGTAGCCATGCATGCTTCCATTTTACAGAATATTTTAGATTCTGGTGATTACATGGCACCACGAACTCCTTTTTGCCAGAAGGACCATGAGGCAACCAGGAGTGAGCCTTGGGGGGCACACACTGACTTCAGGAGGCAAAAGCAGAGCCTGTTTCAACCGTGTGCTTCAGGCTACAGGGATCTTTGTGAATTGTCCTCCTCTTTTCCCAAGTCTCCAGCAGCAAGGTTTATCTTCTTTTAGTTCAGTGTGCTGCCAGCTTGGTGGATAACTCAGCTATTTGCTGCCAAGGTGGTCGGGAGGACTGAAGTCAGCAGCTCTGGCCGGGTATGGGAGCGGTGAGCGCACAGAGCCCCCTCCCGCTGCCGGGCGCTGACGCCAGCGTTGGAGAGCAGCGAGCATGGCACATTGTTTCTCCTGTGGGCCTGGTTATTTATTTCTGCATTCTCATTCGTAATAGCATAATAACAGACTTGAGACAATAAGATAATTATTTCGCTTCTTGGGTGGTTAAAATTAACTGCGCTCGTTGCGTGTTTATTCAGGAAAAAAAATACAAGTTGTTTAGTAATTGCCCAGAAATTCATTATCTGCATAATGTTCTGTTTCTAAATGTGTATTGCATGACCATTAATCTGTGCCAAGAGCAAGCATGCAGCACTATCTGATGTAATTAGTTTTCCCCTGACATGCCAGGGAGAACATCTGGGCTAATTGCGTGTTGTTGACAAAAGTTGCTGTTCTAATGGGGGTCCCTGTTTGTGCACACACACGCTCATTATAGGTACAAACATGCTCATGATTTCAGCCTACCCTCCAGCACGCTGATAGCTCTTACTGATGAGATACTCCTGGTGATTTGGTACTGGGGTCACACCATGTCTCTGGGCAGCTTTAGCAAGTGTTAGCAGGAGTGAAATGCTCTCAGTTGAAACAGAAAATAAACAAACACGTAATGCTGCTTCTGTTTTCTTTTTCCAGCCGCCACTGGTCCAGGCAATTTTCAGTGGTGATCCAGAAGAGATACGGATGCTGATCTACAAAACTGAGGATGTCAACGCCTTGGTATGTGACTTGGCATGTTGTGCACCATACTGATGGACTGTGGCAATGACAGTATTAAAAATGTCCTCAGTAATTAACACATAACAGAATGGAAATGATTGGGAAGTAAGAGATTTGGGGATTCACTGGTATCCTAATTAGGAGTTTGATATATAATTGTCTCTAGCAGGTGTCTTTAAATTTTCTAAGTGTATAATAATTATTCCAAATGTGCAGGTCAGTCTGGGACATTGTTTTTCCTCTTACTGAGAAAATGAATAAAAACAGCTGAAAATTGCATATTTTTACTCTCTGTAGAGTTTTCTTTTATGAAGAGTCTTTGCAGATCAGGAGCTGTTATGCAGTTGACTCTACTTGAACTAAACCTTTGCTATAATTCTCAGCAGTGAGAGTAAGGAAGCAGAATCTTGGCCACAATTTGCCCACAAAGGAATTACTGTTTTGCAGATTGACTTACTCTAGCCAGAATGGTAAGCAGCTGTAAACAAGCAGTAGTTGAGTGCTTTAGCAGTGAAAAAAAATCTCCATTTCACCTTGGTCTTTTTTGCAGAAATTGGGGTGGTTTTTTCCCCTTTTTGATTTTAACTTTTATCCGTACTGTTAGAAACAAGTCCTGCCAGTCCTGACTACGATCTGTGGCCTCTCAAAGTGGTGAGAATATAAAGCAGAAGCAGAATGATAATTTCCAGGTGTTTCCTGGACTTTTGAATCAACCTTACTTTTCTTCGTGTCTTTCTGTGACGTAAAACCATGAGTTTAGTCATTGCTAACTCCAGCAGTTGGTCTGGTATGGTCTTGGCACTGCAGCTTTGGAGGTAGTGGGGTCCAGCCATGTGATTCAGAGCTGCCAAAAGGAACTGAAGAGGTGACCCTGCAGATCTGATTGACTGGGGCTCCACTCTATTTGCTGTCCAGTAGAAGGAAAGACTTGCCACTTTTTAAAAATCTGATCCAAGACCTTGATGTTGAGCTTTCCCTGTGATTACCTTATTGTTTTCATGCAAATTCCTAAAAGTGCTTCCTTAAAGAATCATCTCCCTTGAGTTTCCACCTTCTTTGGTTTTGCTGATGATCTTAATAAACCAAAGGAGAAAACCAAACCCAAACAAACAAAACCCCCTCAGCAAGCTAGATGAGCACCATAGTCCCAAACTTTCCTCTGTATTTCATGCTGGATTTTCAAAATAGCATTTCCTGTATGGGGCTATTGCAGGCTCCTCCAATGTTTTTCTATCCTTTGGCTGCAAGTGTGTTAGTGATGGTTGCTAGGGAGATGCTCTCAGCTGTCAGGTGCAAGATTAGATGAAGAATATGTGTTTTGCAGATGAGTACCATAGTACTTAATAGAAAAAGTCATTGAGTGGTTTTGCCCTGAATACTGTTTACAATGCTCAAAATCCACCCAAGAATGCTTTGCCTCATCAGGAGCAAAACTCAGAGCTTTTCTTTGAAGTAATTAGCAAAATACTGGTCAACACAAACTCTGAAGGTTGTGCTCTGAATAGTGACTGCAGGGAAGTGCCAATTGCTTAAAATACCACTAAAGAAAGCTGAAAAGATTTCCCCCTCGTTGTGCTGTGAGCTGGCAATTTGCATCGCATGCTTCTGTTTCTATTTTAAGGGTGTTTTTAATTACTTCCATGTTTGTGTTTGGCTGCTCACGTGAGAGGAAGCTCTGACACTGTTTGGCAGAGATTTGTCCTTTGTTGTTAATTTTTGTTGGCTGTGTTGATATTGGAATAGTTCAAATGTAGGTAGGACAGGGGTACAGAATAAAAGTCTGGTTCTGCAGCCAGCCTTGGGAATTTCTGACGTTTAAAAAATTGGGGTTTTTTTAATCTCCATCAAGAGAAGTATCTGGAAGACAGAAGAAAAAGTGCATGGAGAAAGAACACAAAATCACAAATGCATGTGCATACTTCCCAAGAGAAAATTAATCTCAGGAAAGAGTTTGGAGGAAATCAGAAGTTTAGAAGATTACTTTTTATTCGGTCTGGTAAAACAATTAGTAACTTCCCAAGCCAAGGATTTGTTTGTTGATGGAAATGGCTACATTCTGGATACTGCTGTAATTGTGACTTCTGTTTTGCAACCAAGTGAAATCTGTGTGGATTACAAGTGTGATTTTAGTCCATTCTGCCACCCTAATTGTCACTTTGCCCTCTCCAGCTCCTACCTGTGCTTTGGGGGCACATGATGGCACTCATGCATCCTTCTGTTTTCATCTCAGTCTTCCAGTTCAGTTTCCCCTCAAAATATCCTAAGTCAAACAAAGGAGTCAAAAAACCTTCCAGTATTCTTCCCCATAACTGATGTGTTGTTTGCAAGTCATTTCATTCTCTCTGTTTTTATTTTTTATCCCCTAAAGCTGTGTTTTCTCTTGGATAGAGTGCTGTTTCTGGCTGCAGAGTGTCTGCAGAGGAACAGGCAGCAGCACCAGCAGGGATTGCAGGGCCATACCTGCAGGACCATGTATTTAGGGGGTGGTTTATTATGAGATAAGGAGGGCAGGAAGGAAGTCATTATGGAGACACATGGATGTGTGCAGTTCATTACTTTCTTCCTCACTGTCCTGCTTGGAAAGGCAGAGATTTGCAGGACTGCCTTTGTCAGGAGGATTCAGGCTTCATCCAGGTTTTGACACACAAGTTCTATACGTTCCTGTACTATTGCTAAGCATGGTTTTGGAGGTACTGTGAGTGCTTGAGGGTACAAATAGGCACATGTTTAGGGTTGTGAGGCTGAAAGGCTTTGCATGTTTGGGATAGCTGAAGTGGGTATTTAGCCTCTAGTAGTGCTGTTTATTTAAGTGGGAAGTGATGGAGAATTTTTTCCTTACAGAAATTATGAACAATTCTCCATTATGTAAGAAAATTGACTATGAAATCACACTGATGTTTGCAATGCAAGGTAACTAGCATGACTTTTATTTGGATTAAATATTTCTTTCTGGCTTAGAATTTTTTAAAATATTTTACCAGGAAAATTTTTGAACTGTGAAGAAGATTCTGCTGGAGAGACTGGGAGTCTGAAATATTCTGGGTTGGTTTGCAACAGCATGCTAGTGTAGTAATGGTTACTGTGTTATATATATCTGTGCTGGAGACGTTATCAGTTGGAGGCAGTTAAGGATGTAAGGACCAATAAAGTCTCATGGCAGAGTTTGGCTGTAACTGCATTCTTTTCTTCAAAGGCAGCAATATCCGCCTGAAATCCTTGAGTTTTCTAAATCTTTTCCCATCCTTGAGTGATGTGTGCTCCCATGCCTTAACACCCCCCGTGCAAAGTCAATATTGTATTTATAAAAATGGAGTTGTTTAAGTCTATCTTTTGAGTCTTACAGTGAATACCCATAAGCATCAAAATATTTATTTAGGGTAGCAATTTCTGTGATCTCAATCTGGAATTAGTAATTAATTTTTAAAGTTATGCTTTTCCAGCATAAAATTCAGTCAGCCTTATGGAAGGCAAGTGTTAGATGAGGAAGGAGACAGAAGATACTTTTTCTTGTTCTAGAAGATCGATGTATTTGCCTATTCTGCTTTGTGAGCACTTCGCAATTTAAGACTCAGTCCAGAAAAATCTTTGTTTCTGGGGATAAGCTGCAGAATGTGGGATGAGAGGTGCTGAAACGAGGATCTGCATTTTCAGATGGGAATGTCTATGCTTGGTTATTACCGTGCAGAAGAAAGAGCACAAGGCATAAATTACACAGCTTTTCACCTTCACCTGTGGTTGTCACAGTCAAACATTTTGATTTGCTCTGTGAATTACAGGCTTTAATAAAAGCATGTGTGAGGAGGAGGAAATCCTTGAAGCACCATTGCTTGGTACGCCATCAGCTTTTGGCTCTGAATGGTTGTACATAGCCCAAGAAGTAGATGCTCATATGCTTTTAGCCTCTTCAGTAGTTCCTAACAGTTCCTAATATTTAATTTTTGTGAGGTCAACTTGTATCTGAAAATTTGTTTTTTTAATGGTTGTGCTATTTAAATGAGATGTACTCAGATGTAACAACTGTAAATGGACTGAATGAGCAGCAGGTTTGTTTCTGTCATTATTTTGGTTAGATTTGATCAGTAGAAGTTAGAGCCATTCATGTGCTTTATTCTGCCACCCATGCACATTTTGAAGGTGGGGGAAATCCAAAGGCTTCAGTAACTCTGTTTCTGTGGTGCATTCAACTCCTCCTATAAACTCTAGCGGTTCCTGTTAGCTGCTCAGCCAGTTTGGTGACAAAGAAAGGATACATACATTTATTTTCTGCAGCAGTTGCATGTACACTGTAATAGTAAATAACTCTGTCCTGAGCATCACCTGATGTGAGCAGTTGCAGTTGATATAAAAATTCAAATCCATTATTTCCTTTGACATGTAGGCTGTGTTGTGGAGAAAATGTAGGCCCTTTCCTTAATGTGCCTGATTGTTTTACATGTGGTGATATGATTCATTCAGCTCACTGTTCTGCTAATCTTCACGTACCCCAGGCTCTGATCCAATAAAGCACTTAAGGACCAGTCTAACTTTAAACCTGTGAGGGCCTTATCAGTGCCACGGTGATCACTTGAACAGTTTAAGCATGTGTTGAGTGTTTTGCTTGCTGAGGCTTTCTGTTCCTGGTTGCCTGGCTGTTAGATTCTTAGTTTCTTTTATCTGTATTTTTTAAAAAAATGTATAGATAATGTTAACCTGCGGCATCATCTTTTCTGTGAACGAATACAGGCTACTAATACAGTTTTCACAGAATCACACAATGCTCTGGGTTGGAAGTGGCCTTAAAAATCATCTTGTTCCCACCTCCTGCCATGAGGGACACCTTTCACTAGAGCAGGCTGCTCAAAGCTCTGTCCAACCTGACCCTGGACACTTCCAGGGATGGGGCATCCACAGCTTCTCTGGGCAGCCTGAGTCAGTGCCTCACCACCCTCACAATAAAGAATTTATTCTCAGTATCTAATCTAAACTTGCCCTCTTTCAGCTTGAAGCCATTTCCCCTTGTCCTATCACTACACTCTTTGTGAAAAGTCCCTCTCCAGCTCTCTTGTAGGCCCCCTTTAGGTACTGGAAAGAGAGTTTATCTCATCTCAGCATGATTTTATTGCCATTGTTTATAGCTTATCTACTGTCTCTTGCTGACCTTTTTTTCTCCTGTGAACTGCACTTGAAGCAGGTTTAATTATTCATCTTAATGCTTTTTGTAATCCTGTTATCATCTCTTCCCCCCACTGACTTTCCTTGCCTTGATAATGTATGCTGAGGTTTGGGGTTCTGCCAAGCCTTTCCTTGAAATGACAAATTTTATCCCTCTCTCTGTGTACAGCCTTCAGTCCAGTGCCAGACTCCTGAAAATGTTGCCTGTAGGGCTCTGTGTGCAAGTGAACTCTGATTTGTGCTGGTGCTGATAAATGGAGAAATTTTAAGGTTTTTTTCCTCTTGGAGAAATAAAGCTTAAATTCAGTTTTGTGACTAACCCATCTTTCTATGAAAACTTGATTCACACTCAGTGTGACAGGATTTTATATTGATTTTAAAAACTGAAGGGTTAGAAAGCTTACAGACAGTTATTTGTTACAGAAGGATAAAATTTCCTGTTTCATGTCCTTTCCTCTCTCAGTTATCAAATTCGCATCAGATTTACAGTTCAGTGCAGAAAATTGCTTATAATCAACAAACCAACATAGCTTTGGTTCCATGATACAGAAAATTGCATGGTGTTGTATCATTAGCATTCAACCTCAGACTGCTCTGCTCTTGCCAGACTTGTCTGTGCTGCACTGACAGGTACAATGGCTATACAAGTACTGTATTGTACTAAAGAGAGCTTCATGCATTAATACCAACAAACCAAGAAAAAAAAATTAAAACTGGATCTATTGTTGTATATATGTTTGATCAGTCAATATATTTTTTNTCTCCCCCCGCTTCACTCTCTCTGTCTCTCTGGGCCTAACCTTAAAGCTATAGAACTTAATATTTGGCATAAGCAAGACAGACGATTGGGGATACAAGGATCATATAGTCAACCCAGGACACATGGGTAGCCTTAGGACAGGGAAATGAGAACTATGGAAGGTCTCATATGAAATCATGTAGCCTGTAGAAGTTGTTCTGTGGTGGATTAGGAGCAGAGCATATGAGAATATCTTGTGATATTGGTTCCTGAGTGAGCACTGCTGCATGGGCACTGCTTCTTTTAATATTCTTTAATTTGCCTGCCATGTGAGAAAGTGAGAGCCTGTAAGAGATTTTCGCCTCTGACCTGTGACAATCAGGGTTTTGTGTAACCACTCTTCTGAGTGTTTTATGTGCATGCCCAATAGATAAAATCAAAACCCAGTGCAGCAGGATTTGAGGATTATGTACATTATGTATGTTTAAAAAACCATACAAATGCAAAAATTAAACATAAATTATTCTGGCGATGAGTGGCTCTGTGCTTCTCGGTGCTGGAAAACACTTTTCAACATTCCCATGACAAATGGTTCTGCTACACAGATTTGTCCACATTTATAGCATACTTTGAAGATATTCCAAAATAGCTTATGGTTGATGACTGCTTGGGCATGTTAAAAGTGATATTTTTCATGACAGGCTCAGAGATCTTTTTGAGAGACAGAGTGTAAATATTGGTAGGGTTTCTCTATTGGTATTGTGTGCAGGAAGTGTTGAATGTGTTACCACATCAAAATATTTAATGCTAGTAGGTTGCAATAATTTTGATTGGTAAGGTCTCTTAGAACTTATTTTTGTGGTTAACAATCCAAACCAAAATATATTTAGGACTGGAAACAGGGATCAAGTAGCACAATGAGCAGTATTAGCAGTTCTTGTGATTGTTGTTGCCCATATTGTAATATTTAGCAGTTTCTTTTAAAGGACTGTATTCTGGAATCAGCTGATTAAAGCAAAAAAGTAAAGGGAGTTTTGTGAACACTGTATTTATACCCCTTGAAATTAAAAAAGAAAAATATTTCCAAATTGAAGAGTCCATTTTAAAATTAGAGAAATCAAATAAAAGTAGATGTATTTCAGAAGTTATATGTATCATACTAACAATTCTTCTAAGTTTAAAGACACAGATTTGACTGGTAATATATTCCTTATTTATGTTTAAGGTGTACATGCCCATTTTGGGCTGCTGTAGATATTCAGGCTAAATGGTGTACAGGAACCTTCATAGACAAAGAGGAGTTTGCATCTTGACCTTGTGTGTGGTTCCAAGTAATTCTCCTGAGGTATCCTGCTGAAGACTCTGGGGTTGTACAGCTGATGAAACTGCATTACAAAGTCTGATATCCAGAGGCATCTGGATTATGGAAGATGTTTCCCAAAGATGCTGTCTTTGCTCATTTTAGATTTGGGTTCATCTACCTGTAAACAGGGTATCAGAGTGAAGGCAATGTCTCTGCACGGTCTGGTGGAAATAGGTGATAAAAAATAGAGGATTATCTGGGGGAAATACGTAGTTGAGATCTTGAATTTTGTTCTTTCACTGGCTGAGGTTGCATTTCTAACTACAAACAGAAACGCACACAGGAAAATAGATATATACAAATCATTTGCTCTTGAACACCAATGCCTGCACTTATTGACTGTGTTTTACAACTGGGCAATCTCTGGTTTTGTAGGATGCTGAGAAAAGAACCCCTCTTCATGTTGCATCATTCCTGGGGGATGCAGACATCATCGAGCTTCTCATTTTGTCAGGTAAGGTATAGTCCCTCACTGCTATTAACTGGTAAATTAACTAATTTTAAAGCTACAAGGAATACCCAGCAGAGCATATATGAGGGAGTTTTGGGCATTGTCTGTTTCTGAGTTTCACAGAGCTGGTCGCAAGCTCAGAAAACGTATTTAAATTTGGTGATACAATCATAACATGCACCCTGTGACAGAGCAGAATTAATAAACAAAATAACTAGCTTTTAGCAACTTTTAAACCATTCAAACTGCCAGTATTTGTGATTCAGAAACTGCTGTAGTACATATTTGAAATGTGGGTTCACATCCTGGAGTACAAGCCAAGAATTCCTGTTAAGCAAAAATTATGGAATAATATCAAAAAAATTATAAATTAGCTTAAATGAATTGTAAGTGCCATTTACATTAGAAGCATGTTTCTAAGAGTCAGGAAGTTTATTTGGATATTAGAGACTATGTAGTTGGAAGTATCCAAACAAAAGAAATCAAAAATTGTGTCCCAACTGTTGTAGTGACAGAAAACATGATCAAAATATGTCAGAACAAAGCATAAAGCAGTCATCTCTCAAGAAGGGAGCATAATTCATGGCAAACTTCTGGATGTGCTTGCAGATTTCAAAGGCAGTGTTTTTCTAAGCTGGAGAACTGTGAGAGTAAAGCTTATGGGGATTTAAGAATGTGGGTCTGAAAGGAACCTTATGGTACAAACTTCTAACCCCTTGCAAGCAACCTTGCTATGCAGCTGGTTTCATGAATTTTTAGACTACTTCTTCAAATGAATTCCATTTCCTTTTTAAAGTTATTTCAGAATTCTCAGCCCTGTGATTACGAGGCACCTTCTAATTTCCAACCTTGAATCATAGAATAGTTCAGGCTGGAAGGTATTTCCAGAGATGACCTGATCCAGCCTCCTGCTTGGAGCACCAGCCCATTTCAAAGCTGGGTCAGGCTGTTGATGGGTGCATTCAATCCACACAAACACTTTTCTTTGGTTCACCAGTGTAGCCAGACCTGGAGAAGGCAGAAAATGAGAATTCAGTTTGCTGTAGCTGTGTGTTTCCTCTGATCATTTTGGGGGAATTTTGGGTTGCTTAATTGCTTAGTGAGGGTAGCTAACTGGACACACATGACACATCAGATCTTTCTGCTCTACCCCTGATGGCAGCAGAATGGTTGAAAAGAACAGTGCTCCACTGATAGGTTATGCTTGGGTGGATTTTCAACGTGCTAAATGCAAACATGATTTTCTTCCTTGGGAGGAAGGAGTTAATAAATTTAACCTGTGCACGTGTTCTTGCAGTGTGTGTTGTTTGTCACATACTGCTGTTCCATTGTGGTGTGAGAAAATTGCTGGAACAATGTGTTTTTTCAGGTTTTCCAAGCAACAGCACAGACAATATCCTCATAAAGAGAAAGGTGAAATGGTTCTGCCCATTTTTCCCAAACAGCATCCAAAAATGTCCTGGTGAACATCCCTGATGAGGGAAGAAGGCTTTCTAGTGTTCTTCTGGGACAGTTTTTTCCAGAATTTCACTGCCAAAATGTCATCCATGGGCTATAGGGTTTGTCTGATCAACAGCATAAAATGCAGATGATGCATCTTGGGGGGTTTTTATGTATCCAAGTGAGTGCAAAAGACTTGCAACGTGGGCTTTTAAAAACTGGACTCCGTGTCAGTGGGACTGTGCTGGGGTTCAGTCTGCAGGAACTGTGTGGATCTTTCCCAGCTAGCTCAGCACGAGTCAGAATTAATTCTGTGTTGTATGTTCTACTTCTTCATTGTTGTTTAATGTCTGAAGTATCATTACTCATGGTGAGCATGAGTACTTGTATCCAAGAGCAGGTTTGGAGGATTCTGAGGCTTGGAGGAGCAGGTTTATGAGTTGTTATAAACACCTCTTTGTGACTGTGATCTCTCCATGAACTAGCCTGCAAAGACAAGTGCAGCATCATTCTTTACTTCACCTCTTCAGTCAGTAAACGGTAGTAGTAGAAGTCTATCATAAAATATTAATCTGAACAAAATATTTAGTTACATAAGCAGAGAAACTTTGTTGTCTGACTTATTTGAGATGGTGTTTTCACAGAGAGAAAGCACACAAATGCTTGCTGTTGGTGTCAAGCAATATTCTCAGCATGAGTGGAAGCTAGGAGGAGTATCAGCACTTTTCATTTTGTACAGTGTTCAGAAGAGAAATGAAATTAAATGCGCACCTTCTGAGATTTGTGGTCCATAAACTGGTGGTGGCACAAATAAATGTAGTGCCTAATGAATGGAATTTCTGCCCAGGTGGTTGGAGACAGACCAGGAATGGCTTTCTAGGTAGCCTCTGAAATGGAATCTGTTTGGAATTGATACAGGAGAGAGTGCCAGATCCCTCAACTGGTGTGAGTCAGCCTGGCCCATTAAATGTCAGAGCCAGATAGGTTTACACCAGCTCCAAGGTCTGATCCATAATCATGTGGTTCAAACAGGGGAAGTGTGCTGTGTGGCTTTGTTTTCCCAGGCTGCCTGAAAGCTCCTGTCAGAAAGGAGAAGGGCCAGGGTAACCACCACAGAAGGAATCTCTGTATGATGACACAGTCTGGATGTGCAAGAACAGCTGTCTGTGCAAATGCAAGCTGCATTCCCATTTGTGCTGCTGCCTCTCCCTATCCTGGGCTTTGAGGGCATCATGTTTGAGCTCAGTCCCTTACCCCTTGTTCCTCACCAAGGCACTTGCCATCTTGGCAATATTACCTCACTTTACTATTTCAGAAGGCTCTGAGCTTCTTGGCAAGAAGTTGTCCTTACATTTCAGAGGGCCTGTTGCTGTGTGCTACAGGAGAAGTCGGAAAGGTGCACATAAATAATGGCATTAATAGGTTAAAGAGTTCAGTTTTCTTCCTCCAGTGACTATTCCTAATATTGGAGATTTGGACTGTGGAATCCAGAGATGTGGATTTGGCAGATGTGCTGGATGGAAAACTGTACTTTGGTTATGATGAAGAGATGTTAACTTTATTCCTGAAAACCAGCATCGGGTTGTTTATTTCACATCTCAAAAGAACAGAGGCAGTTCCAGATTTATTTCCTCTTCTGGCAGAAAAATTTGAGAGTGAAAAATGGCAAAGATTACAAAACAGCCATATTAAAGAAAAGTAGAATACAGAAAGTTTCCTCTCTGTTGATTTTATCTGTAACACTATATGTTACATTGTCTACTTCAGCCTCACATAGCAAATCCCTAGAGCTAAGCCTTTCTGTCAGGCTCAGGAAAAGCGTGTGGAGAAGGTGAGGCTGAGAAAAGGCTTTACTTTGAAGAGCTTTTTTTCTTAAAGTGGATATGTTATAGGATGTGTAGGTGCTGTGGCTACCTGAAAGGATTTTAAGTGAAATCTTTAAAGCAACTTGTATTTTCAAGGAAGTTTCTGCTATGAATGGCACAACTTACACCAATTTGAGTGTTTTTCAGCCCTCTTTGTCCTTATAGACACACAGATTAATTCATGGAGTATTGTAGGAAGTGCACTGAAACGTGGTTAATGTACTTGGTCCAGGGTGAAGAGAGGGATACTGAATTTCTGGTTTGATTTTGAGGATGTTTTGTGGGGTGGTCTTGAAAATTTAAGTTTTTGGGGTTTGTAACACAGCTCATTTTAGATGTATTAGAATGTTCTAGAGCAGTTAGTCTTTAAAATTGGGTTTCTGTGTTACTCTGCCTTCAAAGGGCTGTCCTCAGGGCTGTCACAGGATGGGCCCCCAAATTCCTGGAGTGTAGAGGACACCTTTGAAAACATGAGCATTGTTCTCCCAGTGCCTCTGCTTGATCATCCTTAAAATGACAGATAGATATTTTCTGTCTCTGAAGGATTGCATCAGTGCTGGTGGAGTTTTTTTATTGTCATTGACCATTGCCTGCAAAGAACTGCTGGGAACCCAGAAGCTGAATTTTGGTGCAGGAAATGGGCAGAACAAGAGGAAATGTTTTGAAACATCTCTTCAGAAGATGTGCCCCTCAGTAAATGGACAAGAGCAGGTTCTGTAACAGGCAACAGCTGAATTGTGTAGCTCCTGAAACACAGAAATCACAAGCATCCTGAACTGATTCATTGAATTAAACACTTAAGAGCAATTTCACTGTTTCACATAAAGAGGCACAAAGAGGTAAAGGGAAGTGGAAAACAGCTGCGAAAGAAAAGGCTGATAGCATGCTGTGTATTATTTTATTTACGCTGGTTTTGTTTTCCTTTTACTGTTTTCTTCAGTTGCTTTCTTGGCCACTATTTCAGTTTCTCAAAGTGTTGTGGATCAGTGAAGGGCATGAATAGCCAGTGATAGAGATACTTCTCTAGGTGTTCTCATCATCTTCATACTCACCAATGCTGCTGGAGTTGTTAAATACTGAGGAATAATGTTGGTCATGCTTTGATACTCCACATATTACCCTTTCTGATTTGTAACCATCTGCTTGTAGGAGTTAGTGAATGGGTAGAGATAAAACAAAAGACACTTTAGTTAAGAACATAAGGCAAAACCCCAAGGCAAATACAAAATAACTTTCTAAACCCCAAAAGAGGTATTTGCTCTCAATCACTAGGAATTCATGTAAGCAGTTTGCATCTCCAAGAACCCTACCAGGCCAAATCAGGATAATGGAAGATGCCTTGAAGTCCTGTCAGCTTCCTGCTAGTGGAGAAAGTTGTTGCTTTATTTGTCTCTAGAGTCTCCCAGAGTGCAGGCAAAGGGCAGGATGCTAATGTGTCAACTGTAATGGCCTTCTCAGGAAGACAAAAGAAGCCAAAAGCTTCCTTGCTTAGCCAGATCAATTAGAAAACTTTTTGAAACTGTGTGTTTTCTAAAGGGTGTTTTTCCAGAGGGCAGGTTGGGCCACCAGGTACCAGGTTCTGAGGTGAGTTTGGAGAATTGCCTCTAATTGTTGCAGTAGTTAATGAAAGTGACTTTGTTTTTCTTGCAGCCAAAAAACTGCATCCTGACTTGTGGAAATATGCAAGAACTTGTTTATTCTCTGATTATCTAGCACAATTCCCAATAACCACTGTGATTCACAGGCAAGCATCTTAATGTTCCTGAGAATCAGCTCTCAGAAAATACTGGTGATTCAGAGAGTGGGATTTATTAATTACAGCTTTTTGAATGCACTTAAGTTATGGTGCAAAATGAAGCTTAAGCACCCCTTTGTTCATGAAGTTCAGAGGCTCACCCAGGCTGTGCGCGTGACACTTGTGCTTCTCTACTTTTTTTTCTCCATGTGCTACCCTTCTCAGACTAGTACTGCTACCTGCAAACCTGTGAGGTACAATATTTTCAGGTTAAGCCCTTTAAAAAATTAGTTTCTCTAGTCCTTATCACTAGATTTCCTTTCTGAGGTATCACATCAGTGAATAGCTTTAGTATTTCTCGCAAACAAATCTTTTTGATCACACAAATGTACAGGATACCTTTTTTAAAATTATTTTGGGGTCTGCAATCAGCCAGAACCACTGTAGTTGTCAAATATTCTTCCTTTATCCTTTTTTCTGGCAAGCCAGCCCAAATCCATCCTCTTGCCCAGCTGCCCTTGTCAGAGCACCTGTTAGCACTGACCTGCACAGAGGCAGATGAGGGGTCTTCTTCATCTCTGCTCTTCTGTTGTCTGCCCAGTAACACCCACAGAACCTGATGTAGTAAGTGCTCTGCTTTCTTTCCAACCTGAGCATTTCCTGGTCCTGTTTTCTTGATCCTAGCAGGGTTTGTGAAGCAAAGGGAAGTGGTTATTTTTTGGTGGTCTGCCTGATGGAGCTGGAACAAGAAATGGTTGCTCAGGCTGGTTCCCTTCATTATGTCTGCAGACAGCAGAGTGCTTTGAGCAAAGGGTGCTTTTCTTCCCCCCCAGCTGTATCAGTTGATCTAAAAAATGCATCTGCATAGACACACATGTACATACATTCATATGTAATTCCTTCCAACAAATCTGGCTTCTTTTATGTCCTGTAAACAAAGCAATTCCCAATAACAGTCCCATCTATCCAGTTCCTTCTTTTCTGAATCCCACTTTATCTATCTGACATCTGGAAACGCATTTCCAAGGTGAACACGGTGCCAGGAGAGTCCTGGGGAGGACTGAGAGTACCATGTACTCAGCTCTGGTTACTGGGAAACAGCTGGGCAAGGCTCTCAGTGTCACACCCAAGGCGTGCGTGTAACCTCTGCTGTTTATTTGCAGGAGCTCGTGTCAATGCCAAGGACAACATGTGGCTGACTCCCCTCCATCGAGCAGTTGCTTCAAGAAGTGAAGTGAGTAAGACTTGATTACCCTGCTTTTACAGATACACAATGTGCTGGGGGAAAAGCAAACCCTGGAGAGCCGTGGTAGGTGGCATGGGCATGCAAAGAGGGAATGCATTTCCGGCATGCCGGGCATTGCAGCTGGAGGTCAGCATTTACAGGTTACCTGTAGCTGCTCTTGAGCCTTCAAGTGCTTGATTTTCACCTTGCTTTACGTTACCTTAGCAAGTCATAGGGTGTAGTGACCAGAACTCAGATGGGATAGAGTCCACAGTGGTCTAAAGTGCCCACATCACCTTCAGGTGGTGAAAAAAGAGGAATAAATCCCTGTGGATGTGTGCATGCTGCGTGTGTGCCAGAAGGTAGTGGACGTGGATGTGATCCAGCACGCATTACCACATAGTTTGTTTTGGTTAATTACATTTCAAGGCATCCGTTAGGTTTTCTGTTAATGCATTTGATTCATGCATAAGGGAAGGTTTGCCCTTATTTCTTCTACTTGACAAATAGAAATCTTCTGGCATCAGGCTGTACCTCTTCCCTTGCTATCTTAAAAAGGAGCAGCAATAACTGTCAGGAATGCAGCTCAGGCATTACTGTGTTTCCAACTGCACCATTATTCTTGGCTTTCCATTGTGGACCTCCCTGTCTACTTTTACCCTCCTAATACTTCATTAGCAGTGAGCCCAACTGCAGACTGAATTGGCTGCTGGGGACGAGGGGAGGGGTTGTAGAAGAGACAGAGGGTGGCTGTCTTCCAGAGCCTGATGGACTCGAATCACCTCCGTAACAGTGCAGCGCTTGCCAAGCCTGGAGGCAGGAATCCTGGGCTCGCCTCTGAACTTGGGCATTGTTTGGCTGCTGGCTGAGCTTCCCAGCTGCTGGCATCCACTGAAACCCTCTGAAAGGAATATCTGATAGACTGTGAATGCTGTAATGAGGCAAAATACAAAAAGCCATGCTGGAAAACAAAGATCAGACTTAAACTTTAAAAAACAGCCACAGTCTTTCTGATGCGGGAATTGCAGCGTGCTTGGTTTCTGGTCTTGGATGTGTCAGAGTATGTGATTTTTATCATCAGTGGCAGTCCTAACAGAAAATGTATGTGGCTTTGTGTCTCATCTTTAACTCTTTGCAGCTGAAGCACAATGAGAAAGTGTGCTGGCAGTTCTGGTACCTCTCAGTGAGGACCCAGGTGCATTAGTGAGGCAGCAGGGGAAGGCACCAGCCTTTGATCCCTTTTCATGGTATATTTTATGAACACACAGAGCTTTCTTCTCCTGGCCTTTTTTCTTTGTTTTTTATACTATAATTGCTACTTTTGGTAACAATTTGGAAACAGGACTCAGCACTTTTGAGGCTCTTTCAGTGCTGCTTTTTACCTTCTTACACAAGTGAGCAATTGTGCAGTTTTGATGGTGATAGTAATAGACAGCAGTAGGTGAATTTGGAGTTCCCATTGATAGTAGGAGATGAATTAGTGGTCCAGAAATTGACCAGTAGAACTCAGTGTAATTTTGGAAGTTCTTGCGAGCTCATTTGTTTTTAGAATGATCACTGACAAATTTTAAGTTTTATTATCAATCTTTTACTATGGAGCTTTCACAGGATTCAGAAATTATCTCCTTGAACCTTTTTTTATGTTGAGTAAAATAATGAACACTTCTTTACTTATGTCTTAATGATTTTTCAGGGGCTTTAGGGATTTAAATGTTTATTTACAAATCAGCAACCCTTAGGTGTGCCTGTGTAGGATTGTTAATGGATATATCAGCTTCCAGCCTTAAACAGTTTGGAAAAGTAAAGAGATTTCACTGTAATAACTTGGGATAGCTGGAGACACTGACTGCAGAGGCTTACACCATAGCTGGGCACTGCATGCATATGGAGAAACTATATTAATCAAAGGGGAAAACTCATGCTCTCAAAAACAATGGAATTAAAACTTTTCCATAAGGACTTTAACTTCTGATCCCAAATCTGATAGAGCAGCAGACTGTAGATGTAAACAAAAATTTGTAAAGGTTTTTCTTTTAAAGTCTTAGTATTTTTTGCTTAGGCTATCTGGTCCTTATTATTTACTTCTAAAAATTCTCCTTTAACTTTTTCTTTCTTTACTAAGAGTGCATGAATTTTCCTGCTGACTTCATGTCCCAGCTGAGTAGGTCTCCAGTGATTTACATTTAAATGACTCTTAAAATAGTAGGCCTGTAATTTAAAAAACAAAATCCTATTGAGACACCAGCAGTCATGGATCTTTACTGGTGCTGTGAGAGATGCAGTGTCACTCAGTGAACAAATCTGTTAGAGGACAGTTTGTGAGATGGCTGTGGAACATGAAATTGCTGAGATCAGTTGAGGACAAAGACATAGAACTCCCAGTAATGTATGTAGTGTTGATGCAGACTGCAAGCACTCTCCTGGGCCATCCTAGATATAAAAGCACTATGTAAACACACCGTATGCATTTGTTATTCATTAATAAAATTTTGGCTGGGCTTAACAGAAAACTTTGCAGTTTATGGAAAAATAATAAGGTACTTTGTAGGACTAGGATTCCCCCACATACTAGATGTGAGTTGCATTTATCACACAAAGCTGCTTGAATGCTACTGTGTCCCAGAAGTTCCTTTGTATTTTGTTTGTTTATGGGGGGGAAAAAGGAAGAAGAAAAGAAATGCAATTTTGTGAAAAACTAGTGTTTTTTATCTGACTTGCTTAATGGCAGATGCATGAGTAGAAGCAGAAATGAACTGATCATGAATTCTCCAGCAAGAGGGACTCTCAAGAGAGAAGAGTACATTTTCTCACTGGGAAATATTTACTCTTAACCAACAAAATTAACTTTAAAAGAGGTTGTTTGGTCTCAGGCTGACAGAATGGATATTGCAGTCAAGACCCTTGGCCTATGCTTAGGCCTTGGGGAGGAAAGGAATGCTAATGCTATGTTGGGGACACCAGAATTCTCATGTTTGTGCAAAGCTAAAATTTTCTTTTCACACGTCCTTTTTTGTTTTCTCCTTTTTCCTGTTTATAAATAAAACATGCAGCACTTTGCTGTTATTTTGACGTGCTTTTCATTTTGTAAATGATTCCTGTAGCAGTGTGTATTGGGTTTGTGTGGCAAGGGTCTGGTAGTGGGGGTGTCTTCTGTAAGAAACTGCTGGAAGCTTCTCCACATCTGACAGGACAGGAGGCTTCTCCAGTGCCAGGCAGCTCTGGGATTGTCCTGCTGCTGGCCAAGGCTGAGCCCATCAGTGGTGGCAGTAGTGGCTCAAGTGAGTTCATTTCTTCACTGAGAGCACAGCTATGAGGTACTGAAGGTTAATTGGCCAAACAGGATGGGTTCTCTGCATGGGCAGCTTAGGACACCCTCAAATCCTCCGGGGAAGTTTTGAAGATGAGGCCACTGCTCTGAGTGACAGCAGAGGTGATGTGTGCTGAGGCACTTGAATGGACAGTACCATTCCAGAGGGCTGGGAGGTGGTTTGGATTGGAGTTGTTCTCTGTGCCTCCTCCTGGCCCCGTGCAGTGTGTGAGTATCACACACAGTTAGCACGGCTGAGCTGTGCGGAGCGGGGCCGTGCAGCTGCTGGAGCTGTGGCTGTGCCGTCGTTGCAGGAAGCCGTGCAGGTGCTCATCAAGCACTCGGCCGACGTCAACGCCCGGGACAAGAACTGGCAGACGCCGCTGCACGTGGCAGCCGCCAACAAGGCGGTGAAGTGCGCCGAGATCCTCATCCCCCTGCTGAGCAGCGTCAACGTGTCGGACCGCGGCGGGCGCACAGCACTGCACCACGCCGCGCTCAACGGCCACACCGAGGTGAGCGCCGAGCCCCACGCTGCACTGCTTGCCTGCTTTGCTCCCATTCCATACTCTGGCTCCAGGCTGAGCCCCGTGTCCCTGACCCCACACACATCACAATGGCGTGATGGGTTCCCTACCTGCAGAAACACAGCAGTGGCTGGAAGGTCCCTGTGCAGAGCCAGGGTGTGAGTGAGGTATGCATGCACTCCTGGAGAGCTGGCTGTGCCACCTCTCCCAGCAGCTCCAGGGTGTCCTCGGCTTTTTGCTGCTGGACTGCCTGTGAAAATAAGAGCAGTAGAACAGAAAGAAGGGAGAGCTGGTGGATTCATTTCACACTGTAGAAATGTGCAGATGTGTGAGATCCAGTCACTCTGCTTTTCTAACTGGTCTTCTAGAAAATGTGCTTCTGTTTTTCCCTACTTGCACAAGCAAACCCTTCTAGCATTATTATATATTATTATATTCATATAGCTATATGAAAAACTGACCTAAATAAAGCCCCTAGATTTTTGCCTCCTAGGCTTTGCTGATCTTCAGATCTGGATTTAAGGATCCTCATTTCACACCTGAAGACCTAGATATGGAATAAAAACTGTTAGACTGGAACAGTAAGCCTCTGCCAACAGAAGTTGTTCAGTTGTACTGTAATTAGAAGAGAAAGTAATGCCTGTGTCTGTAACTGTCATAATCTAAATCTTTTGGATACAGAATATGAAAAATGAGAATATAATATACGCTCTTATTAGCTGATCTTTCTGACAAAACTGTGTATGAGGAAGACAGTTATCTAGCTCTGGAATTTAGGATTTTAGTATGTTTTGTTTAAAAAGTGGCTGTGATTTCCTTCCCCCACCCTTTATTTTTCTTGCATTTAATGTTGGATGATTGGCAGTGTGGAAAGCAGCTTTTCAGCTCTCAGCTGTGCTGTGGCCAGCAAGTGCAGGAAGCAGCCTGGTGCTGTCCATGCTGCTGTGGGCACATGGGAACTTAATGAAATCACTGTGATGTGACAAGAATTAGACACTCCTTGTGAAAAGATCAAGAAGATCTTAGGGTCTGTTGTGATATGGTCTGGAGGAATCTTGTCCCAATCCACAAAAACCTGCATAGATTTGTCTTACCAGTCAAAATAAGAGCGAAGTTTTACTTCCAGCCCTGTTTCTGTTCCAGGTAGTTTGCCAAGCTGAATTTGAAGCACACTGCAGTAGCAGAGCCCTGCAGGCTCTCAGACCCTCTGTGGACACAGAACTTGTCCTAGCTACTTGTGACTGTCACCAGTCCATGTCCTGATTGCTCAGGGCTTTGAGCAGTATTGGTGTCATTCACAAATTTATCAATCAAATGCAGCATTTTGTGATCTCAGCTTTTTTGCTTTCTCTTTCAATTGCAAGATTGATTTGTTATAAACCTTGGAGTCTGTGGTCTGGAGGGTTGGTTTACCTGCTGTTGTTACTTCTAGATGGTGAACTTGCTCTTAGCCAAGGGGGCAAACATCAATGCTTTTGACAAAAAGGACAGAAGAGCTCTTCACTGGGCAGCATACATGGGTAAGGCTTGGGCTGCTGCTCCTTCCTTTTCATTTCCTATTCACAAATGAACAGCATGTCTTAAAATGGACAAGAACAGACCTGGCCATGGAAGGAGAGTGTTGTAATTACCCTGAAGAGGGAAGGGTTCAGCTGATCTAAATATTCACTGTCCATTTATGGATTTGCAGCTAGAGAGATCTTGGCTGTGATTTCCTTTTTAAGACGGTTAATAGTGGGCTTTTTGTGTTGCTTTTTCATTTTGGTCTTTTTATCCTGACTCTAAGTCAAGCCTGAACTATATTTGTGCTAGAAAAAAGCCTAGGTTATATTTGTTTCAGCTTTTGCTAAAAACTGCTTCCAATGAAATGCAGGTAACTGTGATCATAAATTTTGCTGTTTGTTGAAGTTTATCAGTAGCTGGGTTATTATATTCTTAGGAAATGGACAATAGGAACTTCCTTCCTGTTAGGAGCAAATTGTCACCTTTTATTTGAGAGTGGACAAGAGCAACTGAATGTCTCTTCCAAAAATCTGTGGTGTTACCAAGTACTGCTTAATTCCATCCGTTTGCCTTATCATTTCTTTCAAGTTAAAGGGAAATCTCTTACAATGGGACATGATAATTTAAAAATACAAGATTGCCTGTGATAGGGGCCATGCTTGTTCAAGGGCTTTTGTTGGCCAAGCTGTATATTTCAAGTTACAATTTGTGGGGAGTTGTGTGCCCTCAGCCAGGAACTCTTTCATTTGGCCTCTCAGGAATCTTGATTTTAATCCTGGCACTTTTGGAAATGAGATAATAGGAGATTTCAAACTGTGAGAAAAGCATATTGTGTGGTTTTTTGATGTACACAGATGGATGGAAAGGCTCTTGCCAACAACTGTGATGTGGCTTTTGAGCTAACGAGCTTTGAACTTCACTCTCTAGATTTGCAAGGCTCTAACATTGTGCTGTGTAATTCCACGCCTCTTTTCCACTTAAATATTTTCAGGAATTCATGATGTGCTTTTAAAAGTATTTAGATAACATCTAAGACCTAAATTAGCAATAGAGTCTGTAGTGCAATTTAAACAGGAGTTAGATAATGAGATGAGAGCTGTAAGCCCTCACAGAGTTTCTTGAATATTTAATTATTTTTGGACACTAATTAGCTATGGACTTTGTACATGTGGTTTCCTAGGTCCTGCACATGACCAGAGCTGTCCCTGTAATGGAAGTGCTGTGCAACTCAGATGGAGCACAACTTTGATGTTTGACATAATAAATGTTTCATTCTAAGGCAGACAGTTCTGTCTCAGCATGATGCAATAAGTCTATTCCTCTTCATTTTATAATTTATTAAGGTTATTTTTTATTTTTAAAAACCCAAGAAGTGTTAGCAGTTGTGTTTGCATCAATAGGATTCTGTTTTGGGAGTATTATATTGCCATGCTCCTGTGCTCACTGTGTCACTGTGCTCTGTAAGGAGTGTAAAACACAAACTGTTAGCTTGAGAGAAATAAATGGAAAAGAGGTGGGGTTTTTGTTCTTTTAGCAACTGGAAAATCAATTCAGTAAAGAGAAATTTGACACATTTGGAGGTGAATGCATGGATTTCTTCACAAGGCCTGGAGCTAAGATTAGAAACATTTATGAAAGTGCTTTTTCTTCCCTTGTGTAAAGCTGAGGGAGCACTTTGAGACAGCTGTGAAAGGGCAGTGTGTTAGCAAGAAAGCAGTAATTTGGGAGAAGTGATGCTGTAGGATGGTCTACTCACTGATAACTATCTTTTGTCTTTTGAAGGTCACCTGGAAGTTGTTGCCTTACTGATTAATCATGGTGCAGAAGTGACTTGTAAAGACAAGAAGGGTTACACCCCACTCCATGCAGCTGCATCCAATGGGCAGATTAACATTGTGAAACAACTCCTTAACCTGGGGGTGGAGGTATGTGGTAATGTGCACTTTGTTTCTCCCTATTTAGAGATAGTATTTTCTTCTTTCTTATGGATGCTGCTAAAGACAGTGACTTCTAAAAAAAAGGGGTCCCATTTTCCAAACCACTTCATGCTTCATGTGGTTTATTGGTTCAAGAGTCAGGAAACATTCTCTATTAAAGAAAGTGATATGGACAGTAAATTCCAGGGTACCTTGCTGAAGGAATTAGGAGATATATCCTGTTCCTGCAGAAGAAGATGGAGTAATGAAATTTTCCATGGGTCAGCATTTCCTTTGATATGATGAGTGGTTTGTCTCAATATGTACACTGCATACTTTAATAAACAGCTGTTCAGGCTTTTTCAGTTTACAGACCTGTATTTCCTCTGTAGCTGATGGATTGTTTTCACTCTGGAAAATAACTTTTTTTCAGTGCACAGACTTTTCTTTATTGTCAGCTCCTCAAAGTGGTGGAGATGACCAGAGGAACCTAATCAGAAAATTAATCAGAGATGTCAAATAAATCCATTGCTTTTGCCATGGCATTTTCAGCTGACTTGACCTGCCAAAACATTGTCAGAAGTTCATGTTCACAGGCTGTTGGCTGTGAAGTTGAAGGGGAATAGCTGTTTCCTGTTATTAACACTGCTATGCTAATAAGTCCCTTTAAGTTCCACATTCTCCACCACTGGGAATGTGATCTTTGAGACCCCTGTATTTCATGGAAGGCTGTTCATGCCATTCCTGAGTCTTTTGTACAATCTGTCTGCTCCTATCTTACAGAACAGCAGTTGAATACTAAGTTGGCCATCAAGAAGTAACATAATCTTAATTACATCTTTATAATACTGAGCTACTGAAAGGAGTTTCTTATTGAAGTGTAAATGTCTGTGCACTTTCACATTTCCTTCACTCAGATACCTTCACTCCCCATCCAAAATAAAACTGAGGAAACAGCTTTTGTGCCTGGTTCTGTTCACAAAAACTCAGTACTCACTGTTGTAATTTTCTTAAAGATTGTGAGCTTTTTATTCATCCTGCTTTTCCACTTACATGGAAAAGCTTTCCAGCTGGTTAGGACTTTTGTCTTCATTATTGTCATTACATAGTCCTGCTATCAGCTTTAAGCTTCACACTGGTTTTGGAAATTGTCAGTAGGATAAAAAGTTAATAATGGGAAAGGTAAAGCATTCCAAGAGAAGCTGTCTGGGAGTATAATTTGTCGATGAAATGTGCTGGTGAGAACTATGCCCTATGACAGTTCAGGCCTGCAGCTATTTCCATTTGCAGTGTGTGATGCATTACGTAAAACGCTAAGCTGGTGTCTGTAATTTTAACTATGTCTCCTTGTCTCACTCTAGATTGATGAGATGAACATCTATGGAAATACTGCACTTCACATTGCCTGTTACAATGGTCAGGATTCTGTTGTTAATGAGCTGATTGACTATGGTGCTAATGTAAATCAGCCTAATAACAATGGATTCACCCCCTTGCATTTTGCTGCTGCCTCCACTCATGGAGCACTGTGTCTTGAACTACTCGTGAATAATGGGGCAGATGTTAATATTCAGGTAAAATTGAATATTCCAGCTTTAAAGTTTTTCTTTATCTGATTTTGCATGTCTCAGGAGGGAAACTGTAATAACAGCTACACAGCTACAGCATGGCTTTAAATCCTTGATGGAATTGGAGTGATGCTGAGAATGTTGATAATAAAACTGTTTGGGAGAGATTTTGTCCTAGCAGAGGAGCTCTCAGTGCCTTGATAAATACAAAGACAGCTCTAAACTCTAGGCCAGCCACTTTCATGAAGGCATGAATCAGTACTGAAATACAGTCCCAGGAGCTCTGTCAAAATGTTATCTCAGGGAATGGTGCTAAGTCAAGGAACTATTCCTTTTCAGTGTTTTTCTTCCCCCTGTAATATGGATATAATTAAACTGAATCAAAAAAGTTCCCTTTCCAGAGAATAGAACTGAAGGTTGCTTGTTACCTACTTTAGAGCCCAAGATTACAAAGTCTGATTCTGCTTAGGATATCTGAATATTCTTGAGGCACAACTGATACATCTTGATGAAGCTGAAAGGGACTTGCTGTTATCCAACAGAGGGTACTGGTATAAGTATCAGAAGACTTGAGGTCTTCTGAGTTCATATAATATTTTGACTACTTTAGTTAAATGCTGTGTGTTTCAGTTTCCCATCTGTGAAACTGGCATTTAACTTCCAGCATCTAACACTTCTGCTAAGTCCCTTGAAATCAGTGAATAGTCAGTGCACTATTTAAGCTCAGACTTATTAAGAAGAAGTTAGGGAT
Source organism: Drymodes brunneopygia (assembly GCA_013400955.1). Lineage (NCBI taxonomy): Eukaryota > Metazoa > Chordata > Aves > Passeriformes > Petroicidae > Drymodes > Drymodes brunneopygia. The sequence goes on along the minus strand of VZTZ01014947.1, from coordinate 46,704 downwards.
TGTGCTTGCCAATGAAGGTGAAACCCTATGCCAATAAACATGAAGTGATGTGAGTAGAGAGGCTGGTACCACTCCCGTGCTATTTTCTCATTGCTCAGCTTTCCTGGTCTCAGTTTGTTTCTCTAAAACCCAAACATGTTCTGTAGTGATTGTACCTTTGCCTTCATATGCCTTCACATGCCAAACCACTGCTCTGTTTCATTCCTGCCAGAGCAAGGATGGAAAGAGCCCCCTGCACATGACAGCTGTCCACGGGAGGTTCACGCGGTCGCAGACCCTCATCCAGAACGGTGAGTCTCTGTGCCTCTGGAGTGGCTCTCCAAGGGGCCAGGCATGGCCACTGCTGCAGTTTGCAGTTGTTCTGACCCAGAGGGCAGCTCCGTGAACTTCTGGCTTTGAGCTGAATGACTGCTCTCATTCCATCAAGTCATCACAAGCTGAGGTTTTGGTTGTTCACATAATTCCACAATCTTCCAGCTGATAGTGGTCCAGATGATCAATTCAGATTCTTAACCTGAAAACAAGACTTCAGAGGAGTATTCAGGTTTTTTTTTCTGCTGAGAAGGATGCACGATTTTCTGGTTGTCCTCCTTTGGAGATCTGATGCTTAGAGCTCAAACCATTTTTTCTGCCCTGCACTCAGCAGCTGTACTTCTCTCACCTCTCCTAGCTCATCCCTCACCACTGTCTTCATGAAGTGTTAAATATGTACTCAGGAGGGAGGAGCAGCCCTACCTTGTTTGTTCTGGTGTAGCTAGGATTCCTGATTATCAGTCATTTTTCAGACATCTTTTTTGTCCAAGAATACTCTAGAATATAGCAATTATTCTTGTTGGAGATCTGGCAGAGGCCTGTTTCTGAATGATAGAGGTTACTATTACTGATTCTTTACTTAAGTTTCCCAGTTCAGGCCACTACATGAGACAGGATGATCTGGAGCTTTGTTCATTGGTTGGGGTTTTTTTTTTTTTTGTTTTCCAAAATCCTAAACTTGGAACTGAAGTGTGAAATGTTGGAGATGGTTGAACAATTGTGCTTTAAATGTAATGACACATTTAAAGAAGATTGTGTTTTAAAATTCAGGTCACCAGTGCATCATGCTTCTTTCAGGTCATCATGCAAATTGTTATGTCTCTCCTGAGATAAAATAGTAATAATAAAAGGGAGCTGGGACAAAATGCAAGAAACTGTGCTTTACTGCAAGTTTTAGTTGTTTAGTCTAATATGCTCAGACTTAGAGCCACTGTTTGCTCACTGTTGGATTTGTCTGTGATAGGACTGGCAGTTCTTCATTCATCCTTCACACCTCTCTACTCTTCTTCCACTTACTTGGGTTTCACTTCTTTCTTTCTTCATTTTCTGCCCCTCTATTTTTAGTATTGTACACAGATCTCATTGCAAGTGACTTTATGCCTTTTTGCCATGGGATCTTGTGGAAGGGAGAGATGTCAATGATTTAAAGCAATGGAGTTTCATTCTGCACTACTTAATGAGTTGGCTAATGATGTCTCAATTTCTGGTTGCTGTCTCTAGCAGCTTGTAGAGGAAGAATGGATTACCTTGAAAAATGGAAAACTACAAATGTGATACCTTTCTTTAAAAATGGGGAAAAAGAAATGCTGGGGAATTTTACATAGGTCAGCCAAAGTGGGCTATATCTTGCATAGAGATTTCTCAAGAGTAGAAGAAGCTGGAACATCGCAGTTCTCTTCTACAGCAGTTTAATAGGCTTTGTGAACACAGCACAATCCTCTGACTTTTCCATGTGCAATTTCTGATTGTGGAGACCTCCACTGGTGGATGCTCTGCCCCAGGGAACCTGTTCAAGCATTTCACTGACCTTCATTTACCATTAAAATATTAGAAATTAGAAAGGTTGGGAGGGACCTTACCATCTAGTTCTAACCCCTCTGCCAGGGGCAGGGATGCCTTGCACTAGGCCAGGTTCCTCAGAGCCTCATCCATCCTGGCCTTTAACACTTCCAAAAATGCATCTTCCACAGCTTCTCAGGGCATGTTGTCTAGAACTCTTCTTGTTGCAGTTAGGCCCTGTTATCTCCTGTGAACAGAGGACATGCAGTAAGTATTGCCATCCTCTGATGTTAGCAAGACTTTCTACATGCTTTCAGGAAATATTCTCACAGCAAACCAGCAGAGTATTAAAATATTACAGCGTTGGTGCATAACTGGTTGTAAAGCTACACTCAGAGATTAATAATAAATGGATTGTCGTTGAAATGGAAGGTGTACTGAGGGAGTTTTCAGTTTCCCTTCTGGGGTCTAGAACTATCCAGTATTCTCATTAAAAGCTTGGATAGTGGAATAGAAAATGTGCTTTTAACATTTGGAGGAAAAAAAAATGTAGTTGGGCGAGACTGTAAGTTTGGCAGAAGGTGGAGTCAGAGTGAAAAACGATCCTGTAGAAGTGGAGACAGAAGTTACAATGCAAGCAAAGCAAAAGAAAAATCACACACAGAGGCAGCAGTATCAGCTAGACAAGTTCACAATGGCAACAGCCAGGTGGGTGGCTGTCCCTCAAGAAGGGATCTGGGGCTTGTGGAGGATCAGAAGGTTGTTGACCACAAGTCAGCAGTGTTGTGGTGCTTAAAGAAATGGATGATGGATGAACATGGTGCTGTGCAATGTCCAGGAGTGCACAGATAGGAGTGCAGCTAGCAGGCATGAAGTAATCCTGTTTGCTCAGCTCAGCATTGGGAGATGTCAGCTGTAGTCCTGGTTTTGGCTTTTGCTTCCACAAGGATGCAGGCCAGCTGGAGAGGACTGGGGGAAGGAGAGAATAGTTGGAGTGCAGTAAACCTGACTGGCAAGGAGAGAGTGAAAAAGTTACAGTCTTGGTCCAAAAAGAAAACACTTGGACTTCTCTATAATCTATCTAAAGAAATAATCCATTTTTCCTGCTTATGTGAATAAAACACAAGATGCCAGGCTTAAATTGCAAAAGGAGAAGTTCTGCTTGAGCACAGTTTGGTTGTTCCTTGGTAAGACACACAAAAAGCACACAACACGTTTGTTTGCAGAGTGTTCCTGATGGCCTCCTGAGTGAACTCTATTTAACATTGTTGTTGTGCAGATAAGGCTGAGTGGCAGTGCCTTTACAAATGAGGGTACAGTTCCAGCAGATTATTTTGTAGTTTATTTCAGGGCACCCATTTGTACCTTTAGATAGGCAGCAAATCCAAATTGTGCATTTGACCCTTGAACACCATGCTGTTCCCACAGCTCTTCCCTTCCACTGCAGGTGGAGAGGGAGGTGCAAGTGCTGCTGCCAGGCCATGGCTGACAGCTGAGAGCTTGCTGTGTGCTGGTCCTTGCTCTGGGAAATTTACTGTCTGTGTGGCTGGGCTGCTCATGCTGCAGTCACTAGAGACAAACAGCACTTGTGGTCAGTGGTTCATGCTGAATTTTGCAGTGTTTAACTGTATGAAAATCTCTCTTGCAGGAGGGGAAATTGACTGTGTTGATAAGGATGGTAACACCCCTCTGCACGTGGCTGCAAGATACGGACACGAGCTTTTGATTAACACCCTCATAACCAGCGGAGCCGATACTGCCAAGTAGGTGCCTCAAGTGGAGCTGTTTGTAAGATCAAGTGTTGTGTCCAGTGCCTGGGGCACACAGCTGCTCCTCACCTTCTCAAGTGGGAAGGCTAAAACTGACAAGCATAATTGTACTGCACTTCAGTGGGTGACGTGGGACAAAAATATGAACAACTGGGAAGTGTGGAGGGGAAGCAAACTCTCCTAAGTTCCTGTTGTGCCCGCTTGCATGATTACAAGTAGGACACGTACTGCTTCTTTTCCCTGAAGCCTTGATGGGGAACTGTGGTATTAATGTATATGAAGTGGGTGTGTGTGGGTTTATATTTATATATGTGTATATATAGAGAGAGTACTTGAGTATTGTTTAGTTATGGTCAGGTTCCTAGGGTCTGTCAAAAGGAAATAGCAAACCTGGACATAAAAAGAGGGGTATGAGATCAGGGTAATGCAGTGCCATGAGGGATATCTGTACCAGGTGTTTCAGAGCATCTGATTTCATGAATCAGGTTTTGGCAATTACCTCCACATGTCTCCAAAATATAATCTGTCTTCTAACTAGAACCTGCAATAGAAATCAGGGACTTCTCTTGACTTAGCTAGTTAGGAAACCCTGCTTTCAAATGTAAATGACTGGTTTGAATTTGGGAGATAATTGCAGCTCTCAGTATTTTGTTTATTTGCTTGATGATGTTTATGCAAGAGCCACATTTTCCCATTCTCCTTTGTTGAGTATAACTGTCACCCTGCAAACTCAGAAGGTGGAACAGATCTTCAATTGGCACAGATAATGCAATTCCACAGGCTTCAGCTAGTGTCACTGGATTTTATTAATACAGCCAGCATGAAAATCTTGGTATCTTAATAGAGGTGGATGTTTTTTCTCTTTTTTCAGTACAGTCAGTCACTGTCTGTTATCTTGAGGTTTTAAGGGAAAATGAGATGCGCGGGGATAGCCCACTCCACTCTTGGAATCAGGGTTATCCAGTTAGAAATTTCTATTTCACAGTTGGGTGACTGGAACATTGATCAAATAAAATACTTTTTCCAGCAGCAGAAATAAGTGAAATAAGAAGTTGGCTCAGAGATACCAGGCAGATGGAAACGATGCTATTGCCTGTGCTAAATGTGCTTTCAATATGTGCTACATGTAAATAACTCTGAGTGAGCTCCCCAAAGATGTTTAGGAAAGAAGACTCTGCAGCACAGTTCACAACAAGTGCAGACAGCTTGGCCAGTCTTTGAGGCAATGCACTGGAAGGGAAAGTGTGCAAGTGATGGGAGGAACCAGTGTGAACAGCACTGTGGAAGTGGGACACTGGCTGGCAAATGTGCAGGGTGGATTTTGGTGGAAGCCAGCCAAAACATCTGCTGGGTGGAAATCTTGACCAAAAAGATGAATAATATTGCGTTAGATAACTAGATAGAGGAGGAGACAGAGGGAAATGGGTGTCGGGAGAAGCACAGCCATACAGAATGTCCAATGTTACCTTAAATAAATTAATCCATGGTTAGAAAATGCAACCTGTTTGTACAGATGCAGCAGCTCAGTGGAGCTTGCACTGTTTTCTTCAAAGAACAGGCCGTCAGATCATATCTTAATAGATTTACTCCAAGATAAAGATGCTGCTAATAGCAAAATTAAAATTTGTCCAGCAGCACAAGTCACTCAGTGTAGTGAAGCAGCAAGGTGGATACATTTAATGTGAAGACAGAGGAAGGATGGGCTTGTGGATTCTGGAAACAATACATTTTTTGAAAACAAAATCTTGGAGAGAGCAAGATATCTGTATAAACATCCACTTTAATTATTGTCTGAAGCTTCCTGAGTATTTATGATCTATGGTGGGTCTGGCAGAAAGACAAGATCCTTTGTCCTTGGGTCTGTATCTGGAATCCTCTTCCATGAGGTGATCATACTCTCCCATCCACCAATTGTCTCGCAGAAATGAAGGACTGATATGAATCTATCTGCTATTGTTCCAGAGTTTGTAATTAAAAAGAAAAATCTGCTGGAGCAGGCAGTAGATGATAATCTTGTCAAGCTAGCTGGTTTCAGAGGCTCCATGTTTATGTGTACTTGGAGAGCTGCCAGTAGGATAATATTTGTAGAATAGCAAGATGCTTTACACCAAACAATGCTGAATGAAAGACAGCAAGATGTCCAGACCCAAAAGTATTCTAAGATAGTAAGCAGTGGCATGCCTAGGGACTGAACTGGCATGATTTCCTGATATTAATTAAAGTTGCTGAGTGCTCAGCTTGTTTAAAAACTATGTTTGCCTGATATGGATTTAGACTAATGATAGATCGGCTCAATCTAATGTCTGCCTTTCTCTTCTTACCCATCATGTCTGCTCTGAAAAAGTTTATAATGTAATTGAAAAGAGGGTCATGTGTTAAAGGGACGAAAAAGTGAAATGGGAGGTGAGGAGAGTAGCTGGAGCAAATAGGAAAATTAGATTATTAGTTCTTAGGATGTGGAAGAAAACTGGCATGGCAGCCTAAAGGAAAGAGTGAGGAGTCATTTGCAAAAAAGAAAAAGGGTTTCAGAAATAATACAGAGAAGATTTTGGCATTTCCATTTCCCTCAGAATGGCAGTTGCTGTATGTGTAGCTGGTGCAGAAATTTGTGGCTCATGGGGCAATTGACTCCAAGCAGTATCTGCTCTCTTACTTCCTCCCTTACCTTGGAATTTTTGGAAACATCCTGCCACATTCTGTTCAATGCATAATGCCAAGATATTGCTGCATCAGAATATTTTTAACTCTCAAGAAGGCTGTTAAGGAAATACAGTTAAAAATAATGGCAGGCACCAAGAAAGATTCTTCCTAGAAAAGCATGAGAAAATGTTGCCTTTCTGGAAGGAGCTTTTGGTGTGCTGTGTATGTGTGTTAACCTGCGTTTTCTCACAAGGCTGCTGTCCCTTTCAGGTGTGGGATCCACAACATGTTCCCTTTACACTTAGCAGCACTGAATGCCCACTCAGACTGCTGCAGGAAATTGTTGTCATCGGGTGAGTAAATCCCCCAGTGTCCTTGGAACTCGAGCAGTGTTTGTCTCTGCTGCTTGCAGCCCCTTTCTACTCTCTGTTGTGAATTATTCAAATGAAAGGCTTCCTGTGCTGCTGTGTGGGGTGGTGCACCAGAGCATGCAAGGTTTTCCCAAAGCCATGCTGGTACTTCCTCCCATCCTGTGTTGTTCATGCCCGAACCTCTTTTCTCCTGGCAGGTTCAGAGAGTTTAGACTAATTTGCCAGGGGAGGGAGGGAATTTAGAACGCCTTTCCAAACTGTGGGAATGTCAGGTCCTGTTTTGTTTTGGGGATTCTCCGCCCTGCTCACCAAAGGAGTAATTCTGAAATTATCTCCTTGGGGTCTGCACTGGCACAGGTATTTCCATCTCACTGATGATGATAATGATGATGTATTTTACATGCAGCTAAAGTGTGTTTCTGAATCAGGAGTTAAGGAGTTAGACTGGCCAAAGCTCTGGGGCACAGGAGGAAAAAAGAGTGAAAGTGTAGTGTCAAGAGAACAGTCTTGGGATCCTCACCAGAGCCCAAAGCAGAAGAAGCCAGAGCTTGCTTATGCAACCATTTAAAAGAGTCAGTAATCAGTGGTCAAATCCCAAATTCTGCTTTTCCAGGCAAGAGTTCCTATGAGTTAAAAAATCCTGACCCCAGATCATATGAGTTTTCTAGATAACTCCTTCACTACTTAACGTGTAGAATGTCCTACAACTACTTTTTCCCCTTAACCTGAGTCCTGTTGGATATAAAAGAAATGTGAAAAATGGTAGTTACATATCCCATTATATTAATAATGTGTGCTCTGGCCTTGACCACTAGATAGGAAGGGAAGACACTCTGGGTGACCAGAGTAGGCACTTTGGCCTTGTGCATCTTGATGAATATCCCCACATGCTGCTGGAAGCCTCTTCCCAATCTGACAACCACATGCAATGAAAACGGCCACAATTTCCGTTCAGGCTGACTCTGTGGTTCTTCCTCACGTCTCCATGTTTTCTGTCTTCCTGTTCTGCTGTCACAGTCCTCTTGCTAAGTCTCTGAACGCCTGTCACATGGCTGCAAGCAGGGATGTGGAGGAGCTGGATGTGGAAATAGAGGCTCGTCAACTTTGCGGCTCTTTTTATAGCGCTGCCGGAGCGGAGCAGCCGCTCGCCGTTCCCGTGACAACCTCTCTTCTCTGACTGTAGCTGCTTGCCTTCTGTTTTTTCCCCAGACTAACTGATTTTTCTGTCTCTGCGATGTTTCTTGTGGTTTAACTAGGACAAAAGTATAGCATAGTGTCCTTGTTTAGTAATGAGCACGTGCTGTCTGTAGGCTTTGACATAGACACCCCCGACAGCTTCGGGAGAACGTGCCTGCACGCGGCCGCTGCCGGAGGGTGAGTACCTGCACTGGGGCTGTCCAAGGCATCTTGGGGCACACCTGGGGCCAGCCAGCTTGGCTGTGCCATCCACACAGGAATTTATTGCTGTGCAAGGCAAGCAAAGCAGTCTGATGTCATAATTTGGGTCACTTCAGGCTCTCTTTTGCCGCTGTCCTTGTGTAGGGTGAGCTGGGTTGATTTGTAGTATGAGGTGCAGGCAGAGGGGGAAACTCTCCCTTTTCATGCCCCTGAGGAGGCTGTTTCAGCTTTCAGAGGGATGCTGCACTCGCCCAGGCCTGCCTGAAGGCCAGCAGTCTCCGGGAAAGCAGCAGTCCCTAGGGAACACCCAGTGAGGAGCAGGAGCTGGAGCTCCTGGGATGCTGCTGGCAGGGGAGTTATTCCTGGCCTCCATCTTTGGACTGTATTGTTGTCCAAAAATGCAGCTGTGCAGCAGTGCCCATCAGATTGCAGCCTCGGAGTCTAAATGTAGTTCATCTCCCATTTTTCAGGTGCAAGTTTAAAAGTTTCAAAAAGAAAAGCCAACAAACTAAAGCAACAACAAACAAACAGCCAAAACCAAACCCCTGTCCTCCAAATTAGAAAGTGAGAAGGCTGCCCCTCTCCTTTGGGTGGTGCATTCCTGATAAGTGGTGGGAGGGCAGAAATGGAAATGGAAGTGAAAATGGAAATGCTTCAATTTAAGATGTAAATGTAGCATCCAGTTAGTTTAAATATTTCCAGATAATTGTCAGTGAAGTGCTGTGCAGTTAGTCTAGTAGAAGGACACAACTTTTGGCAAACATTGAGTTTTGACTCTTCTGTTTGAGTACTTTGTGGCTCAGGAAACAGCTGAAATGGAGCCTTGGCTACAGCCCTTGGATTCTCTGTGGTTATAGCAAGCAGAAATGCTCATCCACAGCAAATACTTGGCAGTTGTTCTGGAAGTTGCTTTTTCTTCTCAGTGGACCAAAATCTATATCCCAAAGTTTTTGTTCTTGGAGGAAAAAAAAACAAACTCTAATAAAGTTGATCAAAAAATTGGTTTTATTATTCTTTTGATATTATTCACCTTGATACTTCTGTCACATTAATAGAAGAGGTATGACAGTTGCTTGGATGGAGATTATTATAATATAGTTCAGATGCTACCTCTTTGATAAGGCTGCACCCCAGAAGAATAATAAAAATACCTGCAAGTCCTAAAGAGATGGAGAGCCTTCAACAAGAAGCAAAAGTGACTCATGAAAATAAACCATATTTTCCCAGTGGTTTACTGTGATTGTCAGCACTAGCAAGTGTTTTTATTTTTAGTGCACTGTGGTGAGTGTTCTGTAGTTGTTTTATGCACCAGCAGTTTAGAGTTGGGATCAACATACACCAAAATACTGCATTATTGCATCCAATCCCCTTTTTCTTTCTGTAGCTGGAGATTTACAAAGGCCATCAGTTTTTTTCCTGACACAAGCCTGTTACTGCCATTACCTTAATGCATGGGTGCCAGGAAAAGAATTTCCTAGGTCTGCTCATCTGATTGTGAGCACAAGTGGTGGATTTATTGCCCCTGTGAATGAAAAGAGGTCTTGGAAAGTGCTGCACTTCTTTATGTCATTTTCTGGCTTGGAGTCCTACATTTATTTGCTTGAATTACAAAAGATGTCAGAATTCCACTGGTTTGTTTTCTATTAAAAATTACCTGGCTTTAAACAAGATGAAGAAACAGGCAGGATGTGGTAAATTCTCCTCCATGTCTATAAATACAGTGTTGATGTGACAATCACTATAATAGCCACTCCCCTTTTTTTAACAAAGCACTTGGAGATGGGCTTAAATCTAACAACAGTCAACAAATCATATCAGAATAAAGCTAAAATTGACTCTTGTGTTATTCTTCATTAAATAAACAGGATTTGAGCAAAGTGCTTACTGTTGAATGCTTTGCAGAATGGGGGTGGATATCGTTAAATGTCACCTCTTCATTATTAGACTGGCATTTTATAAGCTAGCAGCAACTTTACTTTAAAGTTCCTTTATAAAATACCAGGTCAGAATGGGAAGCACTGCAGTACAGCTGCCATTGAAAAACTCCAAACACACTAATTACATTTACTGTTCTCTCTTTGGAAAATTAATATCTTTTTTCTGCAGAAGAGAAGGTTGAGGTTTTCTAGAAAAATAAAAAAAAGAAAAGATTTTTTTTAAAGCTTCACTTTCTGTTTGATTGAAATTCACCTTATAGTTCATTGCACCTTGTTTTTGCACAGCAAATAATACAAAATGAATTAGAGTAACTTTTTCTGTCTGGGGGACAGGGGGCAATGCAAATGTAAGCTTCTGTTTTATTCATGTGTTGTTTTCTTTACTTTTCTTTCCAGTAATGTAGAATGTATAAAACTCTTGCAAAGCAGTGGAGCAGATTTTAATAAGAAGGACAAATGTGGAAGGTAGGTGAATGAAGCTCTTTTTTGAAAGAAAGAATGTATCAGGCAAGGAAGAAAGGCCACCTCAGACTGGAAATAATACGTTTTTTGAAAAATGGCAGCAAAATCAAGGAGTTTGGCCTTCTCTGCAGGACCCTTGCTGCTGCAGTTACATGCCAGCCAGAAAGGTGCAGGCTTCATTAAACACATTAAAGCCATCCCACCCTCTTGAGTTTTTTGTTTTAAAAATATCACAGGTTTTCTTTTTTCCTTACTCCCTAAATTCTTGTGCTGGTGTGCCCCACCTGGGTTATGGCAGTAGGATAGCTGCTATTGGATGTGCTTCCTAGAGGATTTTGCCCCCACAGAAAGCGTTGCTATGGGTGTTGCTATGCCAGGTAAAGAAGGTGCTGTGATGGACACTGTGCTGTGCTCTGCCTCCCAGCTGGGAGAAGGAGCATCTGCAGAGCCACAGCAGAGGCTCTCACAGCAACAGGCTGTTTGCAAGACACAGATTGATGATCTGTATCCTATTAGGCTTTGCAGCAGCACCAGAGCTTCCTATTAAAACAACATTTTGTTAGATTTCCATAAATTAAAGTGCTGATATTGGCTGCTGGAAATAGGAATGCAGCAATTAGGATTTATTTTTATCCTCCGTGGTGCACGTTGGAATATGAGGTAACAAATTGCCACTTCTGTTCCAGGACACCTTTGCACTATGCAGCTGCAAATTGTCATTTCCACTGCATCGAGACCCTGGTGACAACAGGAGCCAACATTAATGAGACAGATGACTGGGGACGCACCCCTTTGCACTATGCTGCTGCTTCTGACATGGACCGAAAGTAAGAGAGCTCGGAGGGATCCCTGCCTCGAGTGTTCTGCTAAATCAGTGTCCTTTTAGTCTCTTCCTGATGCTGCGTCGTTCGAGCCAAAAAAATGATCCCACTAGCACAGGAATTTCTCTCAGATGTATGCATGGCTCCATAGTGAGTTGCTCTGACTGGAAGCCAAACCCCCAGATGATGTGGCATTGCAGCTCCACGGTTTACCTCTGCAGGAACACACAGTTTTGCAGCCTACAGCCACAGTTCTGTTCTATTTTCACAGTGTTATGTCTTCTATTTTCCTATGTGGTTTCCTCATGAGATTAAGTTCAGAGATTTTTCTACATTTGCTTTGCAAGTCCATCAGAAGGGATAGAGCAAGAGACAGAAGGAGAGGTTTCCTCAGGTGGACTGCAGTGACAGACAGACATTTGGCCATTTTGACAATTTGTGGGAAAGGTGGGATAGATCTAACTGTCAGTCTCACTCCACTGTCAGAGCAGATAAAAATGTTCACCCTGTCGAAACAGGCTGCTTTTTGAGAGAGAGGTCTGAGGAACAGCCTTTGTCAGAACACAGTGTTGTTCTTGTGAAAAAGGGGGAAACAGCTGCAAAACTTAGAAATGCTGTGGTTACTGACTGCAGTTTTAATTCCCAGATAGCTGAACATTCTGGCAATCTCTTCCTTATACTGTATAAACCTCTCAATTATCCTGTTAGTTCTCTCTTAAAATTCTTAGCAACCTGTATTTATTTTAGGTCATCCTATGGTTTTCTGTCTCACAGTGTCTCTAGATGTTAAGGAACTTGTTTTTGGTTTCTTGTATAGTGAGGTCTGGTAAAAGTACAGCTGCATCACTCCCAGCAGAACACCACCTCAAAGCCACGGCAGGGGAAGTTTGGTTTAACTTTATGGCAGAGTTCTGAATGCCACATCAGAGCCTTGAGAGCTTCTTCATCATTTGCTGTGATAATACCGATATAAAAAGCATCTTCCCCATCACTCTCAAACCTGAGCAGTGCTGGGAAGAGGGAGGCAGGGTCGTCAGAGGTCTGTGCTTGACATGAAAATCAGTGTAGGCTTGTAGGAAGGCTTTCACCACTGGCTGTTTCTAATTCTGTTTTACCAGGGTGAGGTGTTACTTGGGGGGTTGAGAATGATGATTCAGTGTGTGTTTTTCAGCTTTTGGTTCTTGGTAGGTGAAGTTCCTGCATTTAAACAAGCTCTCGGTTAACTTCAGGATGTATCTACTTTTATCCCTCATTTAAAAAAAAAAAGCTTTCTTTAGTCACATCCTGAACTTTGGCACAAGTATATGGCTTTTATTTGTCCTCACAGTCCAAACCTAAATTAATTCTGATGTGGTGATGCTGTCTTCTCATTAAATTTTTCAGTTTGAGATATTCTGGAAGAAGCCTTATTACATAGATGAAATGCTATTAGCAGTCCATGATTTTATAGGTCAGCAAATTTTTATTTTTTCCTGCTGAAAGTCAAAAAACTTCCAAGGTCAGGCAATCTCATTCCAAAGGATATTCACTATTAACTCTGGCTTAGTTAATGAGCAGGGAGAAGAACCTGACCAGGAGATCACAGTGTTGCCAAGGTTTTGACAGAAAGTGAGGGGAGTCAGCCAGTGCAGACTCGAGACAGACTGATTTAGTATCAGTGATTAAAGTTGCTCTAAATCCTAAATGCTAGAGAAGAACTAGCAGCTTACTGCAGGAGGAAGCAAGGTGTAGTAATCCTGAGTTACTCTGTGGAAAGGAAAAAAGTGCAAAACATTGCTGTAGGAGAAACAGAAGGATTCTAGGAAGTGATGGTCAAACTGTATCTGATAAAAACCAGAATTTAAAATTGTTTTTTCTTCTGGCATTGACTTATGGGACAATAAACTACCACACTATGGTTGTCTCCATTGCTTTCAAAACTTACTACCTGCAGACCCATGCAGTGCACTCAGTAACTTGTATAATCCTCATTGTTGGCTGGAGGAAGTCAGTCCTTGAAGAGGAGATTGGGGGTGGGTGGCAGACTACGTCAAAATCACCGTGTGATATTTTGAGAATAAGTTGCATTTTTCTGTCCTCTGTGCTAAGAAGAAAGAATATTTTAGGTAACACCCATGAAAATGCTGAAGAACTTGAAAGAACCACTGAGATGAAGGAAAAAGAAGCTGCATTGTAAGTTTGGTATCACAAAAGCAGTTGGACTTCATTCCTGGAGAATGCCCTGGCTTTGGCTTGCAGCCTTACACTCTACTCGTGCTCGTTCTGTGCTCTGCTAAACACAATGCTTGGCTTCAACGAGGGCTGACCTAAAGAAAAAAGCTCTCCTCTGTGCACATATTCCCTGATTTTTCTGTTTCTGTGCTTGCTGCCATTTCTTAATGGAAAATGTACAGCTTCAGTAATTTTGTAATGCTTTAATATCACGCACTTTAGTGTCGTGCAGTGTCTTTAGTTCATGCAGTCTGTATGTTGCAAAAAGAAGTAGCCAATAGCTTTCTCAATGCATTCACTTGGATTAACATTCTCATCTACCTGCTTAATGATATTTTTCTAAAATATCCCCTTTATCATATAATGGCCTTACATTCACTACAGGTTAAAGGCTAGGGAAGAAAGTACTAATAACAAAATGATGGTATCTTGGTGATGTAAGAGAAAGTGGCAAGAGCTCAAAAGAGCAAAATGGATCTTCTGAAAATCATGGTTGAAAAAAAAGCCAACAAAGAAGAGAATATATTCATGTAACTCAGTTAAATCTTTGTTCTCCAGCCTGCCCTAGTACATGTTTGGAGGCCAATGATTTGATATCTGAGCTTTTATGTGAGGAGTAGCAGTTCTAGGCAGTTGATGTCATGTACAGAGTCTTGCAGGCTTTGTAATAGAAAATCAATTTTGTAATCTAGAGTAGCCACAAGGGTTAGGTTGAAGATCTTTTTCATGAAGTTGATCTTCAAAGATGAGTGGGGATTTTCTGTTTGAAAACACAGTGAATGAGAAGAGCTATTGGTGAAAAGTGATTTGAGGTGCTGCTCAAAATATAGGATTCACTGCCAATTTTCAGTGCCACTCCCAGCTGTGCAGCAAGGGATGAGCCTGTTAAATATTGTGAGCCCACATTTACCCCGGTGAATTGTCCACAGGTGTCTCGAGTTCCTTCTCCAGAACGATGCCAACCCCTCCATCCAGGACAAGGAAGGCTACAACACTGTGCATTACGCTGCTGCCTACGGGCACCGGCAGTGCTTGGAACTGGTGAGTTTTGGAAGTCTCTGTCTGTTGATATTGAGTGTGCGTGTGCCAGGGTTATGAACTCCCCTCATGGCTACTATTGGACTTTAGATAATCCTAAATCTGTGAAAACCTGCAACATGGGGCAGTAAAATCAAATATATGCACCCAGATGCATCTTAAAAACACATTCATCTTGATAATCAATTCCTTATTTGACGACCTGGTGCTTTAGGGTTGTCTTCGAGTGGAGTTTGTGTGTGCACAAGTGAATTTTAAGTGTGATCAAAATATTCCCAGTGTATGCCTAAGTGCCAGGAGTAAGGGGCAGTTCCTGGTAAATGACAGTGAATGTGCCTGATGCACCTGGCCCTTTATCTGAATTGCATACTGAGGGAGTAAATAACTTTTGCTTGCATACCTGCAGTTTCTTTTTTGTCTCTGGTGAAACAATAGCAACATCGATAAAGTTACCATAATCAAGATTAACCTTATATGCATTATAACTGAGGATCTGGGGGGTTTTTTGGTTGTTCCTTTTTTAATAATCTAGATCTGACTGATTAGTGATTGCATCTTATAAGCAAAAAAGTTTTAGCCAAACATTGGATTTGGGAGATGTATAGATTGATAGATGTGACTTGTAAAAGTGTCATAAAGATGAGTGTTAACTCCTTGATATACAGGGTGATCCAAAATTATATATATCTAAAACATATATGTATTATTACTATATATATTATATATACACTACATAATATATAGTATTTATGTTACATATAAATTGACTTTTATTGTTTCAAAAACATAAACTCCAATTGGAAAATTGTGCAGATATTCATGCTTTAGTGGGAGCACTGTGTGCTGTTTAGTGTTACGTGTTGTTTGGTTCTTTCTTTCTGTGTTGAAGAGTCAAGTATTTCATTATTGAGAAGGAGCTCTGTGCAGCACATGCTGCTTTCACACCACACGTGCCACAACAGGAAAATGCTGCAGCTGGCCTGCAGCTGGTCCCAGCAGCTTGGAAACCTGGGGCAGTATCTCTGCCAGGGCAGGCCTGGGGCAGAATTTCAGGTGGGGTTTTGAGCCTTTTTAGCTCCCACCTGCAAGCATGTATAGTTAGGACACTTAAAATAGCACTGCTCCTTTGTTGCTTTCTGCAGTGAGTCTGGCCTTGCCTTCTCCTAGCACTGATCTCTGGTGACTCTGCCCATGGGGATGCAGGGGGAGCATCTTCACTGGGAATTCTCTTTCAGCCTCTGTGTGTGCTGTGAGGCAGGGATTGGGCACGGAGCAAGGTCCCCTCTCTTTTCTTTTCCTTGCTGCTGGGCACACCTTCTGCCCATACCAGTTCCAGGCAATGACCTGCTATCAAATCCTGACATTGCTTAGGCTTGGCAGACAAAAGGAAGAGCTGGGAATGCAGTGCATGTCAGAGGTTTTGGGTTTTCTTTTAAATCTGGGGAGGTGAAATGCAAACTGTGGGCCAGAGACAGCTGTGCAGCAAGTGTCCTATATTTGGACAGAAAAACTCCATGTTCTTCCCTGTCAGTCTTCCTGTGTTTGTGACTGGAGCTGCAGTGTGGAAACCCAAGGTCGGGCATCATTTACAGAGTTAGAGTCACACAGCTGTTCTGTGTACAATGGTGAAAAAAAGCTGCCATGAATTTTAGTTCTCTGCATGCACAGGACCACTGTTCTGTGCTAGGGTGTCAGCCTGAAAGTTTTGTGGGGACCAGGATTTTTCCCTTGGTGTTTGAAGGGTAACAGGCATCTCATTTTCTCTCTGGAATACAAAGGTTAAATGTGTCAGAAAGCATTTGTGCTCACCCAACAGTAGGACCAGGATCTCTCATCTCTGCACCCACTGACAAAAGAAGCTGACTCAGTTTTTTTGTCACGAGTTACTGAGTCCTGAGTTTAACAACTTTACATTTGATAACTCTGACTAACTGGTTGATACAGGCACCACCATTGCACTGATTCCTTTGCAGTGCTGGGATTCAGGATGGCAAAAGGGCTGAAAGCAAAGTCAGGCAGGATTGTGTAAATAAACCATTATTTTTCAGTGCCATATTAGCTGTTATTTTGCTGTTTTATCCCCTGGGTAAATATTTTTTGTTTATTATTGGTAGCTGATAAATGAAAAGATCTAGGAATTACCTTCCCTAGAACAAGAAAGTTCTTCATGGGCCTAAAACTTACTAGAGAAAAGAGTTCATATGAAATATGGATCTTTAGTTCTGGTCAAAATGAAGCCAAGGTGGATGCAATAATAATCTTGTTTTTCTATGAATAATGATTACTGGTATTTCTCTACATGCACAATGCCAAACTTCAGCAAAATGTTAGGGATTTCTTTTGGTGTTCCAGAACATGTCAAGTTTATAAAAGACCTTGTAAGATTAATTTTTATTTACCTTCTCCCCCCTGTTTTTTTTAAACAGGTATCTAAAAGAGTTCATTTCTAAATAAATGTTCACTTTAAAAATAAGTCCAAAAAGGAGATGCAGTGTCCAGTGGAGTTTCCTTCACTGGGGAATTTGGTCTGTGCTTTAAGCACCACAGTTTCTCAGCTTTATTAAATATTTATATGTTTGAATGCAGTTTAGGGAAAGGCTGGTTTGTCTATGGAAACATACTTCAATTCTTTGATTTTTGTGTTTACTGTGGGCCCAATACCTTGGCTGGAACTTAGCTACATTTCTTTGTGGGGAGGTATTAGGAGAAATAAGGATTGAGAGTGAAAAGGTCATGTCCTTGACCCAAACAAAATTTACATTTGTGTGTTCAACCACAGAGCTCAACAACAGAAGCTTTTTCCTGGAGGGCCTTTAGCTTGCCTGCAATATTAGTGGGGTAGGTGCCCTGCAGTGAATGAAGTGATGTTGATAAAAAGAGAAGAGTGGAAGTGATTCCTCAGTTATTTCTCCATCCGTAGGGAGCCATTCAGAAGGGTTGAATGGTGGGCATGTGTGCTTGCAAGCCACTGAAACTCCCTTCTGCTTCTAGAAATAACCTCAGGTTTGTTTAGGCTGGGGCTGGCTTTGCTGTTGGCAGTCAGTGATACTGGTCACGAATGCTATCCAGTATTCTAGAGCTGGTCACATCACCAAACTCCTTTGAAAAATAAGAAAAATATTGTGGATTTTTTACATTGAAACGATCTCATATCGCAAGATATTTATTGGTGTGAAAAGAGTGGAATTTAAATTGTAATTTTGCATTAAAATTCTATCTGGAGAGACAGTCAAGCACTTTGTGCTGATAAAAATAGGTTTCTGTGCAATGCTAGGGCAAACAGAATTAAATGCCTGTCTCCTGCAGTGAAATCTCTTCTCTGACTGTAAGAATGATGATGGATACTTCTTCTTTTAATCTGTTCTTCTCTTTATTCCATCAGCAAATGTAATTCCCTCTTTGACTAATAGAAATTGAATCATCTCAGGGGCTAATTCATTTGAGGATGGGAGGAGAGCATGGTTTCACCAAAAGCCGTGCCCAGAAGAAAAGGCAAATCCCTTTGTGTGTGTTGGGGAGCAGGGGCACAGGGAGGTGTCTGGCCAGCACTGGGGAATGGAGTGGCTGGGGAACATCTCTGATCAGAGCAGCTCTGCACTGCCAGGCAGATAAGCCAGGCCTTTGAGCACTTGGTTCCTTAACCTGTGGAGAAATTGAAATCACAGACTCCATAAATCTTCCATGTGGCTGCTGCTAATTATGTCTCCTATCAACACAAATGTGTTCATTCATCCATCTGAGAGCAGGACACTGGTAATTACTGATGAGTGAATCACAGCTGTGGCTGGCATAGGTGTTAAAACTCCTTTTGCCACATGGGGATCTGGCTTGGATGCTTGTCCAGTGGCAGCCCCTAGGCCTCCTTCTGACCCAGATCTCTTTATTTGGGGGATACAGTCTGGGTTTCCTCCTTCATAATTGCCTGTCTATCCCTCCAACCAACAACCTCTTCCTTAAAGGGAGCATTTTGTCTGAAGCCAGGGGCAGCAGTGTCTTGTGTGATTTACTTGTGTGAATTGTGGAAGTGAATTACTTTGTACCTGTGTCTATGAGGGCTTTTCCCACATGGAGTGGAGAAGCACAAAGTCATTTACTTAAGTGGTTCTAACAAGGAGAAGAGCTTAGGAACTTAATGCTCAAAAATAACTTTAATAAACCTAATTTGTCTGTCAGTTCTAGAATCATGGTAGACTGATTTAATTGCTTGAATTTTGATGTCAGCATTTGTGTAGTATGTACCCACTGTTTAAATAATCAATAGGAGCCCATATCTACTAGATACACTGACAGATATTAGCTTATAGAAGTGGAATTTGGCTTAGGTTTTATGTTTTGGAGACTAGATAATTTGGACTCTAAAAATGTTTTCTAGAAAGCTAATGCTGCTCAGGAACTCAGTGAGGGCAGGAATTTACCATTTGCCCAGGCACCCTGCTGGCACTTTGGCTTGTAGGATAGAGCATTGCTTAGCATCTCTGAGGTTTATTTTCTGTCTCTCTGACTCATCTTGTCTTTTTTAATCTGTATTTTCATTAACTGGGGTGGAGAAAAAAGACACTTATATCTGCTTTCTTCTGACAGAGAACAACAAGGCCACTGCAGAGCTTCAGGAGATATTTTTCCTTGTTAGGAAAGAGGTCATGGACTTCTGCTGTTGCCTCAAATACCTGTCTGTGTATCTGTGTGTGTGGTGTTTAAATGTTATGCGTAAAGAATATCTGACTCCCTCAAGTCTACTGAATCCAAAGAAAAGGACATTTGATCATGGCATATTGCATTGCATTAGACCATATAGCTCAGAAAGAGCTGTGGTCACTGGGGTTTTAGGGGTGCAGTCAGGTTTATTTATCCAAAGCAAGATGTTTGTCTGCTGGTGCAGACTTTCAAACAGAAATTCACTGGTTTATTGGTATTTGTAGGTTTACAAAGCCATCTCACTTCATTAAGCAAAGCCTCCCACATTGTGTGTGTGTGTATTATGTATCTGTTGATCTGTGTTTTGTCAATTGAGGAGATTGATCTTAAACATTCTCATTATTTTCCTCTCTTCCTTCCCCCCTGAGGAAGTAATGTAACTGATATCTATCCACAGAGGCTGTGGTGTCACTGCTTCAGGAGGATTTCCTCTGGGTGTGGGCAGTGTAGGGATGGGGCACACAGGGTCAGGTCTGTGATTCTGTTCATGTACTGCTTGCAATGCAGTTATTGTACAGGAAAAATAAAACAAGAAACGTTTTCAGATTACCGTTACACTTGAGTGTTTCTGTCTTTAATTATTCTAATTCTAATTGACATTTTTAATTAGATTGGAAGCAAAACTCCATTGGATATAGTGAGTAAATGAAAAGTGATTGCATGTTGTGTATTTTTATTTAAAGTTCTTAGTATTTTGCAAATCTTTGTATTCACTCTGGTGAAGCCTGAGGAAGAAGAATCACAACTCCTGAACAGCATGCCACGTACTTGAAGCAATTGCATGTGTGCTGCCTCTGCTTCCATTGGAATTCCTTCTTCCTGCTGCTTGCAGGCTCCAGCTTTGCTCCAGGCTGTTGCTTCTCCTCAGTCAGTGGTAGGAGCTGTGAGTCCAGTGCACGTACCTGGCTGGCATGACGCTACCCTGGATGCCCAAGTAACTTTGCATTTGGTAATGTGAAATGGAACCAACACTTGTCTGTTTTCTGGAAGTTTGTGGCAAATTTTAAAGTGTTTCGGAGAAGAAATGTAAATTATGTGGCTTCAAGTGAGCTTAAAAAGTACTTGTGTGTGTTTCAGAGTAGAGGCTCAAATGAGAGGAGAGTAGCAAAAATAACACTGAAACGCACATTTTAAAAATTGACTTTCACTGAATTTCACCAGTCCTCAAGTTTTCTATGTAAAGAGGAAACCTATAATTTCTCTAACTATAAGCCTTCCCATACCTTTTGCACACGTGCATGACATCTGCAAAAGCTTCACTGGCTAAGAGTCCTTAAAGCAAAGTGCGAGGTTTTACAGAACCTCTGAGATAGAATTTCTGGCCAGAAAGAAACATGATAGATGTGATTTGAGTGTGAAAGTCCCAGGTTCAAATCTGTGCTCTGACTGACAAAGGAATTGGACTTCTACATCCCAAGAAGTAACAAACATATTATGCTGGCTGGTACTGGGGGTGATCTCTCACTCTCATTTGGAGCTGTCCTGCACTGTTTAAATACTCACTGGGTGAGAATCACCTGTCTCTGTGACCCACTGAGTATGGCACTCTTAAGGCTTAACATGAAATGATTTTGTTTGGAGTGCAAGAGCTCCAACAGAAGATCAGTGCCACAGCTGAGAACAGCCAGGGGCCTGGAGGCCTGCTGGAGTTATCAGATTTAGGTGTGTTTAAAGACCTGAACATTGTTCTCTTCCATGCCAGGTAAGTGTCCTGTTTGCATGGTGGTGACTGTTCTGGTGGGTATTGGATACCTAAACTTTGTACTGGAGGAGTTGCATGGAGCTACTAACACATCTCTCCAGGCTCAGTCAGCCTGAGCTCTCCTGAAAATACTTTGTGCTTATGTTAATTTAACTTCACCCATATCTGTGCATGTGAGTGAAACTGATGTCAATACTGATGAATCGGGTTTTTAAAGCCTGATCTTAGGAAAGCATCAGCACTGGTTTAAGAGGCATATTGGTTTTATCCTGATCAAATTAAACTTATTTGGTCATGTGTATTTATGAGTATGGAGAGAGCTTACAGGATTGCTTGTTTTCCTCAGAGTGCCACTTCATCTTTGAATTTTTCAATCAGGAATAATTCTGAGATTTTAAAATGTGCTTCCCTGATATAAAATAGTACAGGGGTTAATTTTATTGTTCTTTTCTATATAATCAACTGATTAAGGTTTTCAATCTTGTGCTGGCTACTTGCTGGAAAAGCCTTTATTTAAAAGAAGCTGCTGGTGGCTTATTTTCCCGGAGCAGAGACAATTATCTGTTGCAATTTATCAGGAAATATGAGGTGCAAAGTGACACCTAGCTCATATATTTGTATTCAGTTCTGAAAGTGACATTAAAAATCGTGACTAATTGCCACTTCTGAATGACCTTGTAAATGATCAGCTGCATCACTGTGTGATTGTTGCAGAAGAGCAGTGTCCAACTATTTCTTTTGTCTTAATTGCCTTCTGATCAGCTCTTCACATGTGTGGACATTTCTGAACACTGTTGGATTAATATCCTTTCAGAGTAAAGGCCATTTTTAGAATATGCACATCCAATCTAAGGCTTTGCCATTTTACAATAGCATTAACAGCACCAATCTGCAGGGGTTCACCAGCAGTACTGGCAGTGGGGGTGCTGGAATATTGAAGCTGCCGTACTAAAATAGAAGAACTCTCAAAGAAAAGTCCCTTTAACTTCAGTGCCATTAGCACAAACCTGGGCCATCACTATTGGGAGTGCACTGAAATGGCTGTGCTGGAGGTGCCTGGGCATGATGGATCAGACAGGATCACACGTTCTGTTCTCTGTCAGGGTTTGAGATAGTGCCCATCGTTTCACTCTCTGTGCTTTGAAGTTTCTTTTGACTCTTGCTTTGAAAAGTGTAGCTTAAACCTTTTGTGCATGATGAAAGTATTATCTCTTTTTCTGCTTAATGGTAGTTTTAAATTAGTGACCTGTTCCATGAAGCAGCTTTTTTTCTTTCTTTCTTTCTTTTTTGTTTTTTTTTTTTTTCTTTTTTTAAACCAGAGCTGAATTTTAGAATATATTATAGTCTATGAGGACAATCATAGGAAGTATCCTGACTCATTGACTGTGATATCTGAACCCCCCAAAAATGAAGGGGGGAACCCAAACAATATCCTGCTATATAGTAATTATTATAACCACAGAATAAAACCAAGCAGTAAATCCTCTTATGCCTGTAAATACCCTTACTGCTCAAATGAAATGGTGAGAACTGTAAAAGTTATTCATCTTCATGCTGAACAGGGGAAGAAAAGAGAGTTTATAATAGCAACACCATGTAGTGGTGTTAGTTTGTAAGACTAGAACTGAATAATGGATGTTTTATCTTACTTTAGTTGCATCTCCCTCCCAGAGCATTCACATTCCTGTTTCTGAGTCTGAAGAAGACTTCACAAAGTAATTCCCTACAGTATTAAATGGTGCTGTCATGGAAGTGAAAGGGTCGTGCTGGGAATTCCCAGGAGGCAGAAAGAGAAGAAGGGTACCCTTGCTTTAGAAAGGTTCTGACCTGCCCACAGGGAAGAGTTCCCCTCAATTTCACATACAGGGTCTTTGCACAGTTCTGACATCCACCTAAAATCTGTGGCAGTCAGTACAGAGACATCCAATCTGCTACAAGGCAAACTTTCAAAGTCTCAAAAACCAAGTAATGCAGTATGCTGGGACACTCTGTAGTCAGCCACCAGTAATCATAAACTGTTGGTAATTCATGCTTATTTGTCTGTCTTTGGTGAAATGCAGCTGCACAAGCAGGTATGGATTGCAGCATAGCAGACATGCTGGGGTTGCTCTGTGAGCTCTCTGGGAATTGAGCTTCCATAGCTTCCAGGGCAAATGATTCTGAATGATAAATTTACCTTTTTAAAAACAGATGCAGCTATGGATAGCTTCTTCCAAGTATAATGGACCCAGAGTCCCCCAAGGACACACTGTTCTATGTGTTATTATAGCAAGTATATGTAATTTGCTATAAATGCATCCATAGAAATACTGATAAAACTGGAGAATTTCATGGTGACTTGGACTTGGTATTTTTTATCTCTTTGTACATTACTTTTTCATTCAAGTGACTTAATGATAACTGTTAGAATGCAATGCTGGACAAAGAATGCCAAAAAAATATTAGTGCTGTATCTTTTATCTTCCTCTTCTTGTTCTCCTTTATAATTTCTCCTCTTGCAGTGTGTGGCTCTCTTTCTGAGAGCTACCAGGTTTGCCATCAAGTTCGCGTTTGCACTTGACTTTATGATGGAGACATTCAGCCTTATGACTAATAAGCTCATTAAGCCTGGTCTGCACCAGCTTAAGCTGCTTTGACTCTAAGCTATGGAGATGCCTTTTGTCAGGGGCTCTCCAATCCCACAATTTATGCCTTTAGAGCCTTAATTTTGTCAATTTTCTGTGTGGTTTTTTTCATCTATTTGAAAGGCAATTATCTGCCCCACCAGGAGACTTTTGGAGCCTTCTGACAGGTGAAGGGAAGTATTTTGTTGTTATGGTTTTGATCCTGGAATTTCAACATGTGATGGTAAATGTAATTAAAAATGATTAAATTAGTCTGCTGTGCTGGCCTCATGGACACAGACTAAAGGCCAATGTCAGGTAGGCAGGGGAACAGGCTTAGTGCTTGGGTTTGTTTGGTGGGATTTTTTAGCTTGTTTACTCAGTAGAGAAAATCAGATGTACTTGTGTATTCAGAGCTGGCTACTGCTTTATCCTGTTCACAACTCTCTTATATAAGAGAAGAGTATTTGAACTGGAGGTGGTTCCACATGGCAACACCAAATGTGTTTCTTAGCTCTGCCCCAAACCTACCAAAAACTGGTGGGAGGCTTGATTTTTTTTTTTTTCTTCCCCTTAGCTGTGGGGAAGTGTTGAAATTTGCATTACCTGTTAATACACACACCTACTTGCTTATGACTGGTATTTTTATCAACACATAGTCTTGACAGATTGCTAGGCACAAAATATACAAGTAAATGAAATTACTGCTTTATTTTCTAGCTTTTCCACAGGATTCAGTGGAAATGGTCCTTGATTAATGAGAGATTTACCAAACCTTAGGCATTATTAAGACTAACTTGTATTCCAGTTTGATTTTTGGATAAATTTATCATCGGTGCAGGTATATTGCAGATCTAAGTTGTTACACCAAAGGTTCAGGCCTACATCAGTGTTTAGGAATATGCCATCATCTTGCAACACAGGCAAACACCCTGTAGCCTTTCATGGTCTCTTTGGAGAACTTTCTATGTTGTCATAGCCTACAATTGTCTAAATTGTCACAAAAACTTACTCCCTTTCTTCTTTTCCAGTCTTTTAATTAATTCTTTACTCTGTCTTAACAAAAACCCCAACCTGCCATCCAACCAACTGAAAAACCTTAAAAAGACTGAAAAATTTACTTGTAGTTTAGAAATATTACAAGTTAGCTTTAGTTGACTGTCATGCTTTTCTTTCTTTTATATAGTCTCCCATTGCTGACTGTCTGTAAAATTCTAATTTTCAGTCCCAAAGGCTTTTGGAAACAAACTCTGAGTGATTATTAAGCAAAAGGCCATGCACATGAGCAGTGCGACTCAACAGATGTTGAATTGTTGATAGTGTTTGTCAACACTGTGTATGATTTTCTTTGCAGCCTCAGCTGGATCAGTGGTCAGGGTTCATGTTCTGTTGTGGAGTGGTGCTTTTTCATAGCTCCTCCTTCTAGATGGATAGAAATGCCCTTGGTTTTAGGCCTTAAAATGCTGTAGGATCCCTCGAAATGAAGAAGATCATACAAAATTGTTAGTAGATATTACTGGATGCTTGTAAGAGTTCAGGGACGTGCTGCATTTTGAAAGACTGTCATTGTAGGAGCAGATTGTTCTTTCAGTCAATTTTATAATTTATCAATGATTCACAGCTCAGTTATAATTATTCCCAGTGCTAATTATGTGTCAGAATTACCCAAAACACTGTATCAGACATTGCTTGCATATGCTGTGTAATCATGAAACTGAGCTTTTTCCAATGTAAATTTACTGAGGGCTCTATTCCACAAATTCATGGTTTTGAGGGCTCCTTTCTCACCCAAGCAGGCCCCAGGATTTCATGGAGACTAATTAATCAGAGTAAGGATATTCATGACAAGCTTTTAAACTGGTTTTATAGCTTTACCCTGTGCAGAAGAGCTTGAAAATACTTTGCAATCCTTCAATAATTACTGTGGCCAAAATATATCTTTGCTGATTTATAGATTTATAGTCCATGAAAATTTACCCTGTCTCATGTAAAAATGTTTTAAGACTTTCTATTTTTTTATTTTCCCAGCTTCTGGAAAAAACGAACAATATGTTTGAGGAATCTGATTCTGCAGCTACAAAAAGTCCTTTGCATTTAGCTGTAAGTATGAGAAGTGTAAAGCATTTGATCAGTATGTCCCTGAATAGTTCCTTAGTCTCTGTCTTTGAAGCAAATTTAACTCTAGGCTTATTTTGGAAAAGGTGGAAGGGATGTTAGCCTAGATGTAACAAAGCCAGGTTCTGGGCTGGAATCGTTAAGTTTTAGGCAGTTGAAGCTCTTGGCTCTTACTGACTCTAACACTTGGGTAATAAGATGACAGACACTGAAGTTAAATGGAAATTCACACTTGTATTTAGAACTAGTTTATAAATATGGGGCCAGAGCTTGAGTCTATGGCTTTGATAATGGAATGAGATTTTCTGATGTTCTGATGGAAAGGTGCAGTGCAAAAAACCTGTTTGGTACACAGCAGGGTGTGGGAAAGCATTTAAACCGCAGCCCTGTGAGAATGCTGTGGATACTGGATATCACAACAGGGTCCAGCACATGTAGCCTCAGTGATAACAATTCCTCCCTTGTCTCAAGAGCTCAAGATTCATGATTCCTCTTCCCACTTTTCTTGTGCAGAATCACAGAATAGCTGAGGTTGACATGGACCTCTGGAGACTGAGTCCCACCTCTGTGGTAAAAGCAGACTCAGCTAGAGCAGATTTTGTCAGGGCTGTGCCCCATCACATTTTGAATATCTGCAGGCATGGAGATTTCACAGCTTCAACTCTGATAATCCCGATTATGCATTTGTGTGTAAATAAAAAGGATGTTCTCCATGAGTCTGACAGTGAGGAGAGGAGGGCAGGCCCTACAAAGCTGAACAAAATGTTCTCAGTTTTTGGTCCTGTCCACTGGGTTTTTGCAACCACCTGTGTTTGTGCTGTTGGCCCCAGTGTGGCTGTAGGTCTGGTAGTGCATCTGCTTGTCCACTGTTGATTTTCTACCAAACTATCCTGCTGGCAGAAATTCTCCATGAAGCATCAGCTGTAAACAGCAGGTCAAATTTGTGTTTATATTTTAACAAAAACCTGGTTTGAGAATCGCTTTTGTTTAGTTAGAGACCAGCACATGTGTTGAATCCAGTACCAGTTAAGTGTTAGATAATCCATGGATCTCTCTAGTGAATCTAATTTTTGAAGCAAACATTTCCCTGTCAGATAGGAAGAATGAATTGCTGATTGACCTGTGCTGGATTGGCAAATTATTGCATGAAGTTTCCTCATTTTGGGTTGCTCTAACTAGAAGGTTAGAGCAAATCAAGAATCATATTTTTCCCCCTAAACACTAGGAATTTTTAAATTTCTTGGCTGCAGTGTAATTTGGAAAAATCAGGTTGAAGAGAGAGTCATAAGGAAGCAAGAAAACCGTGATTTCTGTTGTTTTTAGGATACACTGAAAGGGATGGATTTTAATCACAATAGATGGGAAAGGTCTTTGAAAGACAGGAGTTGTGCTCTTTACATGACACATTTCATACTTCTAGGCCTATAATGGTCATCATCAAGCTCTGGAGGTACTTCTCCAGTCTCTGGTGGATCTGGATATTAAGGATGAGAAGGGACGCACTGCTCTGGACTTGGCTGCGTTTAGAGGACACGCAGAGTGTGTGGAAGCTCTCATCAGCCAGGGTGCTTCTGTCACCGTGAAGGACAATGTCACCAAAAGGACCCCTCTCCATGCCTCAGGTGGGTGTGATCTTGTGGTATAAACCTCACCACACTGAATCAGATCCCTTTACTTACCTGCTGTTGCCTGCACGTTTCTTCCAAAGGGAAGAACATTCTCACATGTACTGAGGAATGACTCCTGTTTGCTGATGTCGTACATTTAAACCCTTTTCCTTCTGTTTCATTCATCTTTTTTCCTCTCTCCCTGTGGTTCAGTCCTCCCTCACACAGAGTCCCATATTTTTCCACACCAGTACTGCTCTGCCCTTACCTGCTTGCCTCTACCTCACCTGTTACCACCCACTCTTCAGGAAGTGCGATGTTTCCCCCACGACACCTTCTCTTGCTGCTTCTTCAGCCAAATAATCAGGGGAGGAGGGAACCCTGAGCCTCACTGCTTCCCCTTTGGAAGAAAGGTTGAAAAATAGATGTGGGCTCTGATTGGCAATGAAATTATTCTGGTGTTCAAAACTTGCAACCATTTGCAGTGGCAGCACCACAGAAATTCACCCCCCTCTTTCAGGCCTCCTCCTCCTCCTGAGCCAGCCTGCGAACTTGCACTTGCTGGCAGCCTGCTCCATTCCTCATGTGTGGGGTGTTAATTATGTAACATGCAAAATTAGCTGGGAAATGTAGACTTTGTCATTTATTTGAAGGTTATTATTTGACATGTACCTGTCAGGTAAATATGCAGATGTGCCAAAGGGAATGCGTCTTCTCTGCTATTGCAGGAGGGGCTCTGTACAGGGAAGCAGTGGCCTCTAGTGGGAAGGGAAATTAATACCACATGGATAATTAATTCAGGACCAGACTTACTTGTCTTTCTGCTTATCTTTTAATCTTGCTGAAATGCATATATGTTCTGTAGTATCAGTTTCTTCTCTGTGTGTGATCATGTAAGTGCAACCTAGAAGCATAAGGTCAAGTAGACTTATCAGTTTTGTCTGCAGTACTGAAGGGAATGCTTGTAATAGATCCACATTGCATACTAAAAATGCTTTCTGTCTGCTTAAATTTTGCATCAGAACTCAGCACATTTCTCCCCATGATAAGTACTGATGGTTTCATTAATTGAAATCAATATTAGTGCTGCCACAAAATTGAGCTGTGCTGGTCAAGAGCTTTCCCTGTAGTTACTTCAAAGATATCTTGGGATCTGATGTGAAAAAGGTGTGACTTTGTCTGGTACGTCATCACTACAGCAAAGATAAGCATTTATTGAAAAATGTGGTTATAGTGACAAAAGTTTCTAGTTGTAACAACTGAACTGTAAAGGTTGTTCATTACTGAGAAAAGTGAATGGTAACAAAGCCATTATTTTGTTAGCACCTCTGACTTAAAATACTCATCTGTTGAGTAAATTGAGTAAATTTGTTGAATAGAAGATGTTATTTTAATGCACAATACCTTTCTTACCTTCATATAAATTCAGATTATATTCCTCCTACCTCCTCTTTTAATTTGTTTTTTAGTCACCTGCATCACTGTAGTATTGAGTGCCTTCCATGTGAAACCAGTAGGAAGATTCATTGCAGACTTTTTTTGGTCCATGATGGTTTTTGTTTCTCAGATTGAAAAATATTCCCAGGCATACAAATAAACTGTTCTTTAAATATGCAGCAAAGCAAAGTAAGTCAGGTATCTATTAAAAACAAACACACCAAAAACCACATATATAAAAAGCCCAACCAAGAAAAAAAGGCAAAAACACCCTACACCCAGGAATGAGACACAAAAGGGAACATGTACCTTGAGCAGAAGGGAAAAGTAATGCACAGATGGGTTGAGTATTTGAACTCATTAGTAAAAGAAATTCACCACTGTCACGAATTTGAAAGCTTTCAAATGTGAGTTAAGTGCACTTTGAGTAAATATCCATTAAGACAACGTTTAGAACCTTCCACTCAAGAGCTCTGCAGAGCTCTGTGGAAATTACCTCTGGAGTAAAGCTTCTACCAGCCCTTTCTCTGTTCAGCCCCTTGCCATGTGCCGATTTCCATGGTGCTGTTCCATGAGGAAGCTCTTTGGTGAGGAGAGGTTTAGCAAAGCCTGGTGCCACCTGCTGGGAGCTCAGCCTGGAGCTGCCACATGTTCAGTGTCTTTGTGCTGCAAGCTTGGGAGGTCAAGTGGTGCATTTTGAGAAACCAAACAGAATTCTTGCTGAATTAATCCCTTCAGTGCCAGTGTGCATTTGCACACACAGAAGTGAGCACTGGCACAAGCAGCACTGTGCACTGGGAAGAAACACGAAGGCAATGTGTGCCCATCCCCTTAAACTTGTTTGCCAACAAGTTACACCAGCACAACTGCTGAACACAGAGCTCAGGAGGCCTCAAGTGGTGGATTGGATCACAGGATTCTGCAGATTTCTGTCACTAAAGGGATTTGTGACTAGAGTATAGAACTCACTTAATGAAGTGTTTCTGTTTTCTGTCTGTCCCAATGAGGGAATAGACTTCCTCTGACCTCATAACACAGAGAATTTCCTTTGCCTAAATGATATGTTCCCTGTGTAATTTTATTACCACCAGCCTCTCCTCTGGCCAGCCTGGGGAAGCCATTGCAAATGTTCCCCTAGTGTTAGTGTTGTGGGTCTGTTGGCAAAACTAACATTCCCTGCAGGGTCTGTAATGCTTTGCAATCACCAGGTCAGCTCCTAGGAGTTTCTGGGAGTATCTGTTCTAAAACTCATTTACCAAAATAATTTTCACACATCTTTGTGAACAAGTTATGACTTCTCTTCCTCCTGCTGGGAGAAAGAACAGACCTTTCCATCCCCCCAAGCCAGTGAATCATCAGCCCTGAAGAACTGTTTACATGTTATGTATATGTCATTACTTAGTGGTAAATAACTAAAAATGCCTTTTATTTTTCTGGGTAAATCAACGAAGATTATTTTTGGATGAGTAATTTAAATGTGATGATGTGCACCGGTTTCTCTGCCAGCATGATGTGACATAGGTGGTGTCCAAGGGTTTTGCCTCAGCCCACAGGGTGTAGGCAGTGTGAATGCATGACTTGCTGTAATAAGAACACAACATATATCTACTGAGCACAGGAATTGTTTTTCAAAGAAAAAAAAATATTTGTCTCTTCATCCCATGGAAGTCTGAAGCCTTAAAGCCAGCTGACACACAGATGGGGTTCAGTGTCAGGCCCTACAGAATGTAGGGCTCAGAGCTCTTTCCTAGCAGCAATGGGTTACATAAAAAAACCCCAAAGAACAAACCCCCAAAAAATCCCAAAATATCCCACTCACCCCCCCAGCAAAAACCAAACCAAGAACCCAAACAGCACCAAACCCAAATGTTTTTGACAAGTCTTATTTTTGATAAAATGAATAAACTCAAAGGGAATTTTAGTCGGGGGTGTTATGTGCATTTGTGAACATGACATTTGTATCATTGGTCACTCTTTGCAGATTTTTGTTTTTCATAGCAGCACTGAAGCACTTATTTGCACAGTGCACATAAAATTAAGGAGCCTTGACAATGTACTGCCTACTGTGTTCCAACCCTGAGTGCAGAAAGCCTTGCTGCCTGCTCAGCCTGGGGGATTTTGAAATGCTGTCTGCTTTAGTGGGAATCTCAGCAGTGAAAATCACAGTTTCTGTTTTACTCATTTGGGATTTTTGTATCTAAGAGAACCAACCCTCATCTTAGTGAGGTCAAGGAAAAAGCAGCTCACCATTTCACTGGCACAAGTGAAATGAAAATTGGGGAATATTGATCTCTTATATGGTGGAGTATTTTCCGTGTTTATAAGGACATTTCTTATCCCTAAGCATTCCAGTGGAAAAGTATCTGAAATTGAAGATAGGTGGTTTTTTTTTTTCCCTTTATAGTCATTAATGGCCATACACCTTGTTTACGGTTGTTGCTGGAAGTTGCAGACAACCCTGATGTGACAGACGCCAAAGGACAGTAAGTTTTCTTTGTCGTTTTTTTTTTTCAACTCTGTAACTCAAATAGCATCTCATCTTTCTCACAAGAAAGGTACATATTTGAAATACTGTATTTCCTGCACTTCTCCTCATAGAATTTGGCAGAGATTACAAAGTACACATCCAGCTGATCTAAACCATGTGGAAAGGACTAATCTTTAATCTTAGTCTCTGCTTCATACTTTAAACAATCTTTTATAGATGTTGATGGCCAGGTTCAATAAAAAATGAACAAGCTCCTGAGATGTTTCTATAGAGTTTTTTCTTTCTAAAACATTGCTATTCTAGGGTTTATTTGGTACATTAGAGTGGTGCAGTAGGGACACAGTGTTTATTTGAAGTGACACATTCATCTGAAATTTCCTACAAAAACTTTACTGCTTGTTAAATGGCAGTTATGGAAGGAGAATATGATACATTTTTAAAGTGAAAATATGAATGGTTTAAGAAACTCATTGGGGGTGTCTGGAACATATAATGTTGTACATATAATGTCTGCACATATAATTTTAAATGGTATTAGTCTTGCCTAAAAATAGATGTAGAATAGATCTCTTTCAGAAATGAATGATATGTTAGTCCAAATTTTAGCTTGAATTTTTTCCTCATGCCTCTTCATCCCCTTTAAACAACTGTACAGCATTTGCAAAAGATTTGCTTTAGGTCATTGTCATCTTGGTAAGTAGCAGGGACGTGCATTCACAGGAGTTGGTATTGTAGAACTCATGTGTCACTGGAGGTGACGGTATTTGGAGGTTATTAAGAGAACAGATTGTCTGGAATGGTGTTACTCTGTAAACTGCTTCCAAGTGGGTTTGTTACTATTTCAGTCACGGCAGTTGGTTGTTAAACATCTTAATAATTTCATACAAAAGGTCTTCACTCAGGTGTCATATGTGAGCATGGTGAAAAGAACCAGGTTCATGGATAGGAGTGGCAAGAAATGCAGGGCTTCCTGCTATCTCTGTGTGGGTTAGCAGGGACAAATAGTATGTCATTTTATAGCTATGGCTGCTCTGGTTTTCTTTTTTTTCCTAGAACTCCACTAATGCTTGCAGTGGCATACGGGCACATTGATGCTGTTTCTTTATTACTTGAAAAAGAAGCATCTGTAGATGCAGCTGATCTCCTGGGATGCACAGCTTTACATCGAGGGGTGACTTAAATTTTAAAATCCTTTATTATTTGTTTTACTGTGACTACAACTCACTTATAAGTACAGGGATATTAAACCTAGAGAACACTGTAAATGATTAGAAACATGACCAAGCATAATCAATGAGATACAAAGCAAGACAGATCTGCTCTTAGTAATGCTTTGCTCTTATTTCACATTCGTGTTAATTAACCAAAATAATGATTAGAACACTTTTTTTGTCTCTCTAGCCACTTTATAATAGCAATCAATATTCTTGTAATTGAGCAGCTTAAGAATTCTGAAAATAATTTATTTAAAAGAGCTGGCCAGTAGTTACATTCATTTTCCTTGCAATGGTGCAAGTAAGTCCTGTAAGTTTTTTCTAGAGGCAGTGAAACTTGAGGCAGAGCTAATCTTTTCTATTCTAGCTTGACTAAGCTAGACTTCCCTCTCTAAGTCTAGCTTCTTACCTAACGTGGAGCTGATGCAAGGGATGATATTTATACAGAACTTTATGATAACTACTGTGAGCAGTTCAGCAGGTGAGCATAGGGGCTTTCATCTCTGCCTGCAGAATCCCATCCAGACCATTTCATGTTCACAGGCATCAATCACATTCCATGTTTCCTGAGCAAGAATCTGTGTTATGTCAACCTCTTTATCATTTCTTTGTTACCAGATCATGACTGGGCATGAAGAATGTGTTCAGATGCTGTTAGAGAAAGAAGTCTCTATTTTGTGCAAAGATGCCAGAGGCAGGACCCCTCTGCACTTTGCAGCAGCCCGGGGTCACGCCACGTGGCTGAGCGAGTTACTGCAGGTGGCACTTTCCGAGGAGGACTGCAGCCTGAAGGACAACCAGGGCTACACGCCCCTGCACTGGGCTTCTTACAACGGTGAGGCTCTCCTGGGACTGCTGCCCTGGTCAAGGGTGGCCTCAGCTCTGGGGAAACGTGAAGGAGCTTGAAATGAAGAGGCAAATTAGCTCTGTTTGCTGTCTGTAGTTAGCAGTTGCTATGTGCACCCTGCAGTTCAGAGGCCAGGGAAATTCCAGTGGTGCCTTGCAGCTCGTTGGCCCCAAGTCACAAGAAGCCAGGATGTAATTCTGGTTTTATTCATGTCCATGATGAAATTGAGTTCTGTGTGACCAGGAATGCTCCTTTGAGGTGTCACCTCACTTACTGGTGCAAGAGACGAAGTGAATGGCTGGATATTCAGAACTGAACTGATTATTCTGAACTGGGTAACTGAACTTGTTACTTAATATAAGGATAAAGCTTCTCAGTATTGGCATTTAAACTTTGGATGTAATGCAACATATATGACACCAGTTTAAAAAGAGCCTTTTTTCCTTTCCCTTTTTTCAGTAAATGCTAATATTAGCCCAGTTCTATCTTGCTGCTGCCATAAAATAAAAAAATCCTCTGGTTTATCACATAAGAGCTTATATACACATCATGTTCAACTTTGAACTTAAAAGTGTTAAATTCCAACCTGTGTAAGCCTAATATGAATTAAGTGAACTACCTGCTTTGTGCAACACTGTGAAATATCTGCTCTCTCACAGGTCATGAAAGCTGCATAGAGGTACTATTGGAACAAAAACTTTTCCACAAGTTCTATGGTAATAGCTTCTCTCCATTGCACTGTGCTGTGTAAGTAGAAATCTCCAGTAACAAATGCATTTTTCTTTAGGATAAGTCTGCAGAAAGTAGCAGTATGAGAATAAAGTGAGCTTTTTGGGAAATTATTTGCATGAGCAAATGATTTTAAAGCTGATCACTTGAAATAAAATTCTTTGTGGCCGAAATATATTATTTTAAATCAGAATTTCTAGTGATGGCTTTGAAAAGAAATTCAATATTTAAATTATTTTAAATGAGTATGCAGTTCTCAAGCCTATTAAAATGTGTGCAAATTTAAAATGAAAATAGCTTCTAATCTAATGTGGAAGTATGTTAGCTGTACTGTGTATCCAGTACTGTTAATAAATACTGTTCATTTTCATAAAGAAATGAGACAAATTAGCAAAACCCAGAAAAAGTATTAATTGAATACAACCATCAAATCAAAGTACTAAATGTGGGAGTTGGAAGAGATGTGGGTTTCAGTGCCTTAAATATTAGAATAAATCTCTCTACATGTAAGTGTCTGTGACTGAGTGCTTTCCAGGCCCAGGTGTGTTTGACTAAGGATTTTAAGATATTAAGGTTTTAATCCCACTTTTGTTCTGGACTTTGAAATTACCTTTGTGCATCGTGAATTAAGGATCAGCTTAGCATTAGAGATTGAAATCCATCGTAGCAGATGCAGTGTGGTTAAATGGAGAGATGATGAATATGCAGAAGTGTGACTGAAAGCATTTAAGACAAAGGCATATTAGGGTAACTTAGAAAAAAACACCTAGAAATACTGATGGGAAGTGAAGTAAACCAATATTGGAAAGTGGAAAAATATGTAGACATGGTGTTCTCAAAAATGTATTTTCTTTGGCAGAATCAATGATCATGAAAACTGTGCATCACTACTCATCGGAGCCATCGACGCCAGCATTGTCAACTGTGAAGATGACAAAGGAAGGTAACAGAAATAGTTCCTTGAACAAATTTCATTTCATGTCTCCATTTAGTATTTTTCATAGTTCTTTCTGAATCTCTTATCTGTTATGGTTGAGCTAAGACTTGTCATGCTGTGTTTATACTGCAGCAGAGTTAAATGGTGTCTCACTTGAAGCATGAATATAAAGAAGTCTTCAATGTCAGAGTACTTATGTAAAAAATATAAAAGAAATATGATTTTCTTTGTTTAGAGCAGCTATTGCTATGGTTTCCCTAGACCTGTTTTCTTTGATGAATGGAGTGATACTATGTACATATAGAAGAGCATTTCATTAATAGTTTTCATGCTATGTTGGCATTCTCAGGGCACACAACTGAAAATATCTATGCAGCAAAATAAAGCTATTATAGCAGGAGATGGGCATTCAGCCAAATCCTTCATTTGTCACATTGGGAATCTCCTCACTATATATATATATTTAACTAAAATGGCTGAAGTTCTAAAAACTGAACATTCGTTGTTTTCTTTGATTAAAAAAAATTTAATACCTTCAGTAACAGTGATTACTCAATTTTGTGAGGGTAAGAGCACCTCACCTTTGCTGATTAGCAAAACTGAAGCAGCACTGAGCTGGGCTATCTTTTACCAACTCTCTTTTGTCTCTGGTAGTCACCCTTCAGACCCAAAATGGCAAAGAGCCACAGCAAATGAATTCCAGGGTCTATATCTTGTAGAAACTGATAACCTTCAAAGTGGATTGAATTCCTTCTGCCTTTTATAGTACTGCAGTTACTGTGGCTTGTTGCTACAGTATCTTTGACTACAACTCAAAATACTTAGATTTTTTAAAATAATGGATCTGTTCTTTCCTGATAGTTCTTCCCAACTGAAGCTTACTAAAAAAAATGTAAAATCAGATTAATAAGGATGAGTGATTGTACTGCTTTTCATGTTACACAGTATGCTCTGTTAAAATAAATAGGCTGTTTATACAAGGTTTTTCACAGTATCATATCTCTGTACTATTATATCCACCTTTGGAGACTGGAAATGTTATTTAACTTACTTCAGCTGCTGCTACTACAACCTTCTTACCAAACTCGAGTTTGACAGGGAAAAAAAATCAAACCTCTTGCACTTTGAGGTCACTGGGGAGGTGGGGATGCTGCCCTTCTTTAGCAGAAACTGTGTTGCTCCCCCAGGACGCCCCTGCACGCCGCAGCCTTCGCGGACCACGTGGAGTGCCTGCAGCTGCTGCTGAGCCACAGCGCGCAGGTGAACGCCGCCGACCGCGCCGGCACCACGCCGCTCATGATGGCGGCACTCGGCGGCCACGTGGGTGCTGTGGGTGAGTGCAGCCCTGCCCCTGCTCCTCTGCTCTGCACTCACTGCTCCCAGGGGTAATCCTGTCATCCTGCCAAAGCTGAGCAAGGAAAATAACTTATGTGGATAATAGCCTTCTCTAAGGAGATAGCTTTTCATCCATTAATACTTCTTCTCCTCTGCAGTCTTGGTGAACATTTGCAATAAAAAATTTGAGTCTTATTTCCTCCCAAGAGCACAAGGGTAGTAGTAATTCTGTTCTCCATTGTTCACTTCCTTGATTTTGTGGAGCAGTAAAGCTGCATGTGTGAAAAAGGCCATGTAACCTTTTTCTGTCCTGTCCTATAGGAAGTCCCATTCTGGAAAAGGCAGCTATCAGCGGCTACTTTTTCCAGGCTAGACTATGTGCTCCAGGAACACAGATTGGTGACCTTATGGACTTTGCAGAATTCCCTTTTCTCTAGCTTCAACACAAGTAGTTCCCCAGTTATTTATATCCCCTTAGCCGTCTCAAAGCAGGATGCACAGCTGTTGTCATGCAGAGGTGATTCAGGCAAAATTTGCTGATCTGCAAATAGGGAAGTTAATAAATAAATTAAGATCAATATATGTTTGACAGTTTGCGGCACCACGAACAAGCTGTTAACTCTGCATTGTCTTGCTGTTTAACTGCACAAGATTAGTCTGTTCTCATTCACTAATTTCACTTCATGATTATAAAGCCTGGATTGATTAGCATGTATGCACATGTATATTGAAATAGTAATTTTTTTCCTCTCTTTTGACATGTGCCTCTGCCCATTGGGTTTGTTCATTGATTTCTACTCTGTACCTCAGACTTTTTGGTGAACATTGCCAAGGCTGACCTGACATTAAAAGATAAGGAGTTGAATACATCTTTGCACTTGGCTAGCAGTAAAGTAAGTTGAAGACCTCTCTGTGCTTTTATTCTCATCAGTCTGTCTGAATGCATGTGTGTGTTTATGCTCCCAGGCTTTTTTCTGCAATGGAAATGTGGTGGTCAAAGTTGTGGTGAGGAAGGGAAAGTTGTTCCAAGCTTTTTCTCTAGTCTATTTTAATGTATTGTACATTGAGAAATAGGGATGGCTCTTATGACAGTTGAAATTTAAGTATAAGTGACACTAAGAGAAGTAAAGGAAATCCTTAAGGTTTTACCAGATAATCTCACTGCAAAATAGATTAAGAGGTTCCGTAACAAAGAAAAATAAAAGTATTTTTTATTATTTTCCAATTTCTGTGGAAGGAGCCCAAAATTTTCCCTTAAAAAAGCAGGAGTAAAACCAGAGTCATTGATTAAATGGGTGATGGTGTCTCTTCCTAACCCTTCTGCCTCTTAATTCCAATTTCTACTGCTATTTCTGCAAGAAAGAATGCCCACAGGATTCTCTCTCCTGGGCCTTTTCTTTTGCTCCTATCTACAGATTGAATTCCAGTGTGATCATATTACTCCAGTTTCTGCAGACACATGAGCCCTGCTGAGTTTTCAAGGTCCTTCAGGCAGCTGTTCACCTGCCAGGACTGTGGGCTCAGCATCTGCAACTTGCTGTGCTGAAACAGGATCAGAAATAAGGCCCAGATCTGTATTATTCCCAAAGTTCAATTCTTAGAGCTCTCTGACTCTGAAGGGGTTTTGTAGTAGCTTATTAATAATACAGAAAGGCATTTAAAGACCCAGAAAGTGTGGTATTCATTTCTGAGATGAAAGCATTCTCTGTCACTGAGTAGTTCTGATAAATCATCCCTGAATGCTCTCTCAAGAGAAAACACAGCATTCTCTGAAAGCTGAGGAAGGGATCTCATATTGAATGAATGCAGGGTTGAAAGACAGGTGAATGTCTACATTTCTAAATGTGCTAAAACATCCCAGCAGCTGTGGTTCACAAACGGTATTTTTAAGGCTCTCACAGTTTACCTTATACAGTCTTACTGAGCAGCATGTTTTGTATTTCAAGTTGAGTTATTAAGTTTCACTTTTATTATGTAACATTTCTTTTGCCTCAATTTCAGACTCCTCAGCAAATTAACACTATTGGTTTTTTTCCACGACTACAGGGTCATGAAAAATGTGCCTTGTTAATACTTGACAAGATCCAAGAACAAAGCCTTATTAATGCAAAAAATAATGCATTGCAGACGTAAGTATAGCCTGATCCTCTCAAGTTCAGTTGATTTACCAGAATATTCCAGTTTAACATTTCCAATTCATGTCTCAGATTATTTCATAGAACCGTAAAGTTAATTTCTGATTTTTTGGAATGCTTTCCCTGAAAAAGTCCCAAATTGTATTGCATTCTCACTTTTAATTTTGATTCTGTTGATGCCATTTCTGTAGATGATCTGGTGGAAAAATTATATGAGGTCATTTATTTGAAGACTATATCAAAATGGCTATTAATCATGTGAATGTGTATACATCTGGCATTTTCTAGCTTTTTGAGCTTCACCTTAAATTTAAATAACTTATTTAGACTTACGTAGACTTAAGGTGGTCCATTTAGTTCTCAGGTTTTTAAGGTGATATTTTATGTGCAACTTCTGTTCGTAGCATACATTATCAGCTGCAAGTGTTTGTTGGCATGGGGGAATCCCACAGTGGGTGGCAGATCACCTAGAGCTTGCAGAAGAATTCATTCCATCTTAGCCCTTTTTTTCCCCTCTTCCAATATGAAAATGTTTTTCCTGTCCTGCTAGCTGCTCCCAAACAGGAGCATTGGGTGCTGGGCCAGGAAAGGAGCAAACCAATGGTTATTTTTAATTTCCAGCTGCTCTGCAGTAACGGAGATTAGCAATTGAATATTCAAGGATAAAAAGGCAATACAATGATATTGAACAATCCACAGCGGCCAGAATCAAGGACAGAACGCAGGCATTTCTTCATTCTTGGATTCCTTTTCCTTTTAAACATCAATTGTGGTCTGCAAACAGTGTAAAAAATGAGAACTTTTTAAAGAAAGTGGTTAGGCTAGAAAGTATTAAGCAATCTTTGTGTGGTTGCATTAAAAAAAAAATCTTGTTTTATAGCTGTGGAACATGACAATTATTTCAAATGCTGCAATAAAATTTAGTGTCTATGATATAATTCTAATGATCCAAGGAAGGAAAACATTCTCTTTCAGATGCTGGGTATGCTTTAAGCATTGCCTGACTTTGTTTAGAAAATCTGTTGTAAACTGGAGTTGAATTTAGTTGTTATGTTTTTTGTAGACCTCTTCATATTGCTGCACGAAATGGCCTAAAGATGGTGGTTGAAGAGTTGCTGGCCAAAGGGGCCTGTGTCCTGGCAGTAGATGAAAATGGTAAGTAAATGATGCACTTTGGCAGTCTTCAGTAGGACCCAACAGGTCATTTTACAACAGACCTCACTATAGACTTAAAAGGTGATGATAGACTTCATTGATGCTTTTATCCTTCCAAGAACAGACAGTGAGTTGTGTGAGTACCTATTAAAAAAAATAAAAAAGATGCTATTTCTTTTCTTTATTATAAAAATCTCCTTTAAACATCACAGTGGTCCCTTTTACTGTTCATTTTGCATGTACTGTCAACAGCTAGTCTTTTTTAATGCCTGAGTGCAGTGGTAACTTGAATTTCCTAAACATGCAAGTGGCACCGGATAATTCTGACGCCTTGCAGAAGAATTAAGGATTTTGCATTCAATCAGCGCATGTTTTAATGGGTAGGAAGAAAACCATCAACATATGTTTGAGTGTGTCCCAGCTCATTCTGAGATCAAACCTTGTGCTTGCCAATTATCTGACTTAATCCAAGATGCAGTTAAATTACTGTTGCCTCATAAAATACATAATTAGTTACTAAATTAAATAATTTTGCTTCACACTTCAATGAAGTCCTTCCCTAAAAATTATAAGGAACCATAGAGGGATGTGATTCTACAATTATAGTTTTTAAAAATATCTTTCTGAAATAAGTTGGTCTTTCTTACAATACTAACTTCATGGAATTAATGTAACAATTTGATACCTCCATCTTTCCATATTTGTAAAGTGATACTACTTACCCATCATTGCAAGGCATTTGAGATCTATAGATGAAAAGAACTGAGTGGTATTTATGATAAACCAAATGCCACTTAGCTATACTTGCATGAATGAGTTCCATGGAAGTCATCTGACCCTAACCTCATGTTAGAGATAGGGGACAGAAAAATGAACCAGACTAGCTTCTAACCACAGATTTTATCCTTAAAACAGTACATACAGGTCCAGCTAATTTATGTGTAACAAATGACAATTAAGTTTAAATTTTATACACATTTAGTTTTTCTTGGAACAGCATGCACAGTTTAAAAGAGAGATGTTTAAGTAGAATCTTAGTGTACATACAGCTCTGAAGAATATTAACACTTGGAACGCACAGAACTAACATGGAAGAGGAAATGCACTGACTGCAGTAAGTGCTTAAATGTGGGTAGTTTGCAACAAAACTGTATTCACTTTTGCCCACCAAATTCATCTGTGCTGCAGATCTTGGCTTACTTGAGGCAGTAGGTACCAGAAGTGGCCACTGCCTCACATTACTATTGCTGCAGATTTAACCATCTGTAAGAGAATTTTTCAGCTCTTAGCATAAAAGCAGAATTTCTTGGGAAGTGCTGGAGTTCTGCACAGCAGCCTGTAAAATGTACAGACAGCAAGTGTAATGAGCACACTGCCTTCCAGGGCTCCTGTATGTGGAGAGCTGCTTTAGGGCAGTGCTTGGACAGGAGCCAAGTTAAACTGCAGTGAAGACAAGCTTCTAATAGCTCCCCAGTCCTTCCTCTGACTGACATTGGATTCATATTAGCTCTGTATTTGACGTGTATGCCAGGCTTGCTGAACACAGCCATCATTCTTCTAACACAATGTACATTTGGGCAACTAAACATCCATGTAGTCATACCTGCTATCCATGTACCCCCTGCACTCATCTTACTCTTTTATCATTTAATTCCTAAACAAACTGCTTGCGAAGTTGAGTAGATACTCAATTGACCAATCTTTAAAATATTTTGCTTATTAAATCGAAAATGTTTTTAAACTAATACCTTTGATGTTGAATGCAAGTTGTTGTTCTCAGAATGAGACTCATTCATACGCACAGAAACCGATGCCAGTTTCTGCCCCTGTTGCTGAACTGCCCGTGTTGTGTATTGACCATGCTGTGTGTGCTGTAGGACCGTGTTTAGCTTTGATCCACTGGTGCAGTGTTTGCTGCCTGGTTTCACACAAGCAGTGCTTGTTGTGGCCCCGGTGACTGCAGTGCCCCCAGCGTGTCCCCCAGCATGTCCCGTGTGAGTGAGTAACACGCCCGTTGCCTGGCATGTGTAACCCCATCCGTGTCCCACAGTGTCCCTAGAGATGTCCCTGAGGAATGCGGGGTGCCCGGTGCCCTCAGTACTAACCATTGCCTTGTCTGCGTTTGTGCCCAGGTCATACGCCAGCCCTGGCTTGTGCTCCTAACAAAGACGTGGCTGACTGCCTGGCACTCATTTTGGCTACCATGATGCCTTTTTCTCCCTCCAGTTCAGTGACGGCTTTCAACTTCGCTTGTTTTAAAAAAGACAATTTGGGCAGGACACACCTCTGCGATGGCTCCACTATGGGTAGCATTAACTCTTACAATAAGCCCTTGAGTAATAACATAGGAACAGAGGATGGGTACAATGAAAATGATTCAGATTCTGAAACATTTTGACTCATTGGTATTCGAAAACTTTTTTTCATTATTGTTTCATTTCAGCTTTAATTTTTGTCTTTTTAAACAGCTTAAATCCCACAGTTATATTCTCAACCATTATTCTTGGCAAGTAGGTATTGAAAGATCTGTAGCGTTGATGAGAATCAAGCTTTTAAATAACAAAATTAGAGGGATTTACTGGAACATATTCCCATTAGAGTTCTGCAGCTTCTCAGTTTCCTGATGTTTTCTTTAGGCCCAAAGTGCCCCTGTGGAAATTCTCTACCTCTTATTTTAAGTAGAAAAAGAGAAAATGCCTTTTTTCTTTTTGACAGCACAAATAAACAGGGAACTGTTTGTAAAGAGTTCTTTCATGTTTTAGCTGCACCTTTAGTACACAATCCTATTTCCAGCATAGCCTTCACAGATTGGAGCATCACCCCTTCCCTATGTTTGTCTGTTTCCTGCTTCCAGGGGCTCTGTTAATTAGAGATTTTTTTATATGAACCAAAGGTGAAGTTGTAATCTTAAAACTGCCTGTATTACTTTTCTAGAGGAAATGAAACCTTTTACATTCTGCCTGTATTAAGCACTTAAACGTACAGAAAGCACTTTTTACAGTTCTTTGTTGCAGTACACAATTAGAAAAATGTAGTTATTAACTCTTAAGGCCAAATTCTGCTCATCTCACCATATTTTCCCATGGATATCACTTCTGTAAAATGGAAATCACTTGGCCCTTATTTTTTTTCGATTCAGCACAAATGTATATGCTTTATTTGCACTACAGATTTAGGGTCATTAGATGTTTCTGTCACCTGAGCCATTAATCATTAATCCAGTACCAGAAAAAAAAGGGGAGAAAGGGAGAAATCAGGTGTAGACAAAGGTGTATGTAAAAGTTTATAATGATTTGCCAACTTAAATGGCGCTTTTTTCCTTTTCTATGGTTAACTAACTTGTTTTACTCTAAACAGTATTGAATTTTAAAATACTTTTGCCAGTGTTTGGATTAACAGAGCAAAGGTAAAGCAATGAAAGCATAACACCAAAAGTTAAAATACCAAACACCAGAAACATAGCAGTGTACCGTGCAGGGGACCAGAGGTAGATGCTAAAAAGCCTTTTGTCACCAGCTTTTAAAGCAGTGTCAACTTTGTGAATATGTTTACTCCTTCTGCCAAAGTTTCTAGGTCAAATGGACCCCGAACCTCCTCTGCAACAGATGTACAAAAGGAAGAATGAGACTTTGTAAACAAAAACAAAAAACACAAACAAAAAACTATCATGAACTAACCAGCCGTACCAAGAGGACCAAAATGCTTCAGTAATTAAATTGAAGACTTTGCTACTTTTATTTTTTTCTTCAAATGTGAGTGATATAATGAAGTAGTTTTTTCTAAACGATAAAAATATAAACTTTTGAGGTAATAGTAGTCTTGGGTGAATTTTACATTTTTGACACAGGTTTCAAGTTGACATTTTTAACTGATGATATGTTGACCACAGATGAGTTTTTTTTCCAGACCTAAGAATATGTTCATATACTTTTAATGTAAATGTATTTCTATTTATTTGAAATGAAACAAACACCCAGGAAAAATAACTATGGCTTGTTCTCCTAGTTAGCATTCACGCATACTGAAATGAAATGTGAATCTGGCAAGACTGAGGGCATGAGGAGCAAAAGGAAGGGTGGCTGCACTCTGGGAGAGTGCCCATCTTGTAAGGAATGCAAAGGTCCACAGACTGTGCTGGGAAAAAGCAGAAAGCAAAACAACTTCCTTTGTTTAAAAGCTTAAGAAAGGGATCCAGCCCCTTGCTAGACCGATGAGAAAACCCAAGCAGCTGTGGCAGAGAGGGGAGAGAAGGTAGCAGAGCATGGAGTCAGCTGTTCCTGTTCCTGTCACTCACACTCAGCTTGTCTCAGGCCCCTGTCAGTGCTGGGAGGATGAGATGAGTTTCCTCGGTGCTCACTGTCAGCAGGGTAAAGGAAAAGTAGGGATTTGAATTTTTGTTGTAGTTTTTAGCCCTGTTCCACTGAATTGCTGAAAATCTATTGGCAGATTTCAGTTCTTTAATTAGGAAAAATATTTATATATTAAGTTTATTTTGTCTTACTAAGATTGAATATTTTTTCCTTGAATGTTAACAGTTTTCCAAAGTTTACAACAGAAAAACACCATCTTTTCTCTCAACTCTGTAGTTTCTACAGTAGAATGAAGAGAACCTGAAACCCTGGTTTTCTCCTCAGAAATAGCACCAAATAACATTTTAATTGATTTTTCTCAGCATTTTTGCTTTTAAAAGTTGCCGAATAGCAGTAACCAGCTTACTTAAAACACTGAAAATAAGGGGAGAGATCAATTGTTATAATTTTCAGTGGTGCCTGTTCCAAAATGAATAGTAATCCCAAATTTTGGAGTTTTTTAATGTGGAAGGATGGCATTGAAAACAAACATGTGGGAAATAGCTGCCACCTGTCTAACAGCAGAATCAGCATTTTAATCTTATTTTAAGCAGAAATGTAGGCAGGCTCCTTGGCAGGATTAGTTGTAAGTCTCACCCTGAAATATAGAAAGTTACGTTGTCCTATATGACAGCGCTTCATTAAGGGAAAACTAGCCCTCTTTATAAAGAGTTGTTACATTATTTTAAGTAGCCATTTTAAAAGTTTCAGTATTTTTACCTGCCACCACACAGTTACCAAAACGTTTTCTATTTGCAATACCTCGTAACGCTGGTAATTGTGTAGTGCAACAGCTGCTGCCTCTAAGTGCATCCCAGCAGCAGAGGTGATTTATTTGTGGGGTCCCTACAGGAACCAAATCTGATTTTTACCCATGAAACCCTCCAATGCTGTCAGGATGCAGCATGAAAGCTCACATCTCCAGGGCACT
The DNA here is from genome assembly GCA_013400955.1 of Drymodes brunneopygia. Taxonomy (NCBI): domain Eukaryota; kingdom Metazoa; phylum Chordata; class Aves; order Passeriformes; family Petroicidae; genus Drymodes; species Drymodes brunneopygia. Next base: position 1,966 of record VZTZ01014947.1, on the reverse strand, counting down.
GCACAGGTTGTGTTTTGAGGGTGCTGTATTTAGGAGGAGAACTGCCATGAGCGAGACACTCAGAAGTGCTTGGTGTTGGCCTGTCCCACATCTCACATGAGTTACCAGAATCCCTTTTTTTTTTTTTGTATAGCACATGGATCTGTAATTTATCACATGTAGAAATAAATATGTAGTTTAGGGCAGGTATTTAAGCATGGGAGTAATGTTACTCTTGTAAATAATCTCCTTGCCTTTCTGTGGACATCTTACAAGAGTAATCATACAGAATTGTTGCACTTAACCCTGGATCCTGTAATTTCTGTGTGTGCACCCAGCAGAGGGCTTTGGGGAGGGGCAGCTCCCTGCCCAGGTGCATTGGCAGGATTGTTCCATCCTATATTTTAACCACAGCTGCAGGTGGAATCCCGAGCACGATGGGCTCCCAAGTCTCTCTCATAAATGCTCAGTTACAACCTCTGGACTGCCTGAAATTGCTGTGAAATAGCTCAGGGGATTTCTGTTCATTGCTACTAAAAGGGCACCATAAAAAGTGTTTGGTACTTTTATGCAGTAAACAACTGCCAGGTTATTGAATTAGAACAAACACATGAAATGAATTGTTTATCCACTGTACTGTTGAGAAACTTGGTTATGTATTTGAGGATGATTTTAAAAAAAATTGTGATTTTTATTCTTAGTCATGTAAGAAATATTAGAGTGCCTTTTTATATTTGTGTATAATGGAAATGTTTTGTGAAACTTGTCTTTTTTTTTTATTTGAGTGTTATAAAAGCAATATATTACCAGTAAGTTTTCATTTCAGACCTTCTTTGAATGTATAAAGTGTTTCTTCTTTTCATATGTTCTACCTGCATTGAAATGAAAATTAATATGCTAAATTTCTATAGGAATAATGTATAATTTTTGCAGTGCTGAAAATGCTTTCTTATTACACAAAAAGTAAACCTTAGGTCAGTGTTATAGGAAAGGGCGTTTTAAACTAGTGACAATCTTGAGTGTGTGTATAAAATGTAATTTTATGCATTTCTTATGCAGTGATCTACATATTAAAGGCAATATCTTATGTTTTGTAGGTTTTGTCTTATATTTTATGCTTTAGCATGTGCAATATATCTTTACAAACCATGGTGATACGCATCTGGTGCCAGTGTTATATTTTGCATAACATTTGTAATAAACAATATAAAACATTGTTCGATGGTTTCGGTGGGGTTTTGTCGGTATTGTTTGCTTTTGTAAATTGAAGTTTAAGGACTTGGGTAAATGTCACATATGAAATGAGGAAAAAAATTAATTCAGTAAATGACTTGGAATTCAATCTGAATCCTCTCAAGCACAGTTTAGTAACTTTTTCAACTACTGAATGCTGTATTAATGTAATAAAGAACCCTAACTGTAAACTACTATTGCAATGCATTCAGATGGTTATTTTTACAAATAAAAATGGTACAAATACTGTTGGAAAACTGAGTAAATTTTGTTTCTTTTGGGGGACCCGGGGCGGCTTAAGTATTTAGCAGCGAAGATGAAAATGCAACTGCATGTGTAGCTATTTGTTACTTCTCTCATACGTAAATACCCCGTGCCTTAGAAAGCTGATTTTGCTTTCTCTGTAGATTCGGGGACGGTGGGGGAACAAAATAAAACACCACGGTAATTTTTTTTTTGCTCACTTGTTAAATGTTTTACTGTTTTTCTCTGGTGAGCACCACCGGCACTGCTGGGTGTGCCCTGCAGAGGGCTGGGGCAGCAGTGTCCCACAGGCACTAAAATGCAGCGGAGAGCTTAAAGACAGTGATAGATACTAAAGTGTTAAAAGTATCTGAATTAAAGCAAACAAACAAAACCCACAAGAAGGGAGAAAAAAAACCCCAAAAAACCCCAGATCACCACCAGTGCTTTTTAGGCGGTGAGTGCCTGCAGCTCTATGGACGTTTATCACTGCACTGCTCCCCGCGGCCGG